>CABFPE010000302.1:548944-589005 GCA_900660155.1 Hofstenia miamia
TCAAAAAATTATTATGCTCAATTTAGTTTTGTCAAAACATTTCTTGTCATCAATTATATCACTTTGCCCAAATCCTAGAAAACAAAAATAAAAACTTTGTCAAAAAATTATTATGCTCAATTTAGTTTTGTCAAAACATTTCTTGTCATCAATTATATCACTTTGCCCAAATCCTAGAAAACAAAAATAAAAACTTTGTCAAAAAATTATTATGCTCAATTTAGTTTTGTCAAAACATTTATCACCTTCAATTATATCACTTTGCCCAAATTCTAGAAATCAAAAATTAATTTGCTCAATTCAATTTTGTCAAAAATATTTCGTTGCTAGATGGCGTCCAATAGAATCGCTTCATTTCCACATGGCAAATAGTCATGGGTGTTACGAGAGCTCCAGGGTGTCCCAATGGGGCCTCCTCTGTCCGTCCTTAACTACTGAAACAAAGGGAAACACTGTTAATGACAGACACTCGCGTGAATGGTTTACAATTATGAGGACATCAAACTATTATTTAGGAGCTACATTTCTGGAATTTTTGCAGGAAATCTCGGGAAGTTCCGTACCTTTTCTTCCCGAGAAATCTCATTCAGAACTTTTCGGGAAAGAAACCCTAGTCGAGAGCCAAGATAAACCAGGAATCAGGCGTCACCAGATTGTCCAACTTGGTCTGTCTTTCAATATTAGGGAAAATAGGTTTTCCATAGTCAGTTCCAATTTGATGAGCAGGGATTGCGATTGGAATAGCTGGTTTCAGAGCACTCAGTCTATTTGCTACTAGTCTCTTTTTTCATCTGGCACTTGATCACTAAACAAAGGTAATGGTATCATTTCTCCGTTAAGTACCACAAATGTCTGTTGAAAGCCTGAATTCCGCTGGCTGATATTTGAGAAGTTGTAGATCATTTCAGGGTGTATCACAGGCAAAGCTAGCTGTACTCCAAAATTCAAAATAAACTAAACCTACAAAGTTTGCGAATTCCCTGAGCTTTGGTATTTGCACTTTGGTGATAATAGTTCCTGAGGTAACTCACCTATCTGCATTTCAAACTGCCCCATCTTCAATACATAGATGAGCGGAGCCATCCACATGGCTTTGCGCATAACCCTGGCTGCTTAAAACAGAAGTTGATAAGTTTTTCACCCCTCAGATAAATAAGCATAATTCTGCAAAATTCTTTATATTCATCTCGTTTAAAGAGAGACATGAAAGTCATCGCAGAATCAGCATCTTGCTTCAAGTTTTCTACAAAAGGGTCTGCTTTTACCGACAAATCTTTCATATAGAAGGGGAGGAAATGGTGTCCTTACGAACTATATCAAAGTTCTTTCTAAAGCAAACAAATGATTACATACTACAGACATTCCCGCATCAGAAATGCCGGCATCAGGTTCTAGACCAAATGTTTGCATTGTCCCACGTGTTGCCATTCAAATGTCAAAGCTATAAGTTGCCAACAAAATTACAAAAAACTGTAAAAATAACTTCAAAAGTGAAGATAATCAAAGCTCCGCTATTTTTCTAAAAAAATCTTAAACCTCAAGAAATTTTTTGAATTTCGCCAAACTAACAAAAATATGTATAAAACACTTCTACTCGTTTCTTTATGATTTTTGAACGTTTTTTGCAAATAAATAACAATTCAGTTACCAAATTGCAACATTTCACATCCTCATGGACTCTAATTGAAACTTATGCACTATTTAGAAGGGATAGAATTTTGAACAAAGCGTTAGGAAAATCCAAAGATGGAGGGGTATTATTTTTAATCCCAAAGTCATTAAATCCCAAGATACGCAATGGTATTAAGAGTAATAACGAATCAAATTTTGATAGTTTATGGGTTAAAATTAAAAATCCAATCAGAAATTCACGTTTTAAAAAGCAGTTATTAAATGTATCCTACTGTCCGCATAAGAAGTTTATTCTTTTATTCAACAACTACAAGACGAATTATCACTTTTCGGGGATTGGAACCTAAATTATTTTAATGCTAATGATCAATGTAAAATGGATCTGTTTCTGAACACATTTAATTTAGCATTGGCCAATAAAACATTACCTAATAGAATGACATCATCGAGCAGAATACTAATTGACTACATTATACTAGCTGAGAACAACAATCTATATTATGAGTATACTACTTCTGAATGCCCATTCTCTGACTACTGTTTTACATCTATCAAATTTCAAAGGTCTCATTCAGCCCCAAAAAATAACATGAAATTGATTAAATCTCTTGAAAAATGTATGGAAAATATTAAAAATTTTAAATTAGCTCTCTCATCAGAAAATTGGCTTCCAGTATATTCTGCACGAAATTTAAATGAAATGCTGGAAAATTTTTTACAAATGTTTGAATTATATCTTAACAATTTTTGCCTTGAAAAAAATTAATGGTTAAATCCAGTACAAACTCCAAAGCAAACAATACTTTTTCGAATAAACCTTGGATGACTTGCAAAGCATTGGGATTCTCGAAAAGAACAAAACGTATAAACATTTTATGATTTCCCGAACCAGCAAGAATTTTGCCACATATAAAAAGGCTAGAAATGCATAGAATATTGAATCTCGTAAGGCATTCAACGAATTCATTAAGAATGAATATGCGCGCCTTCCAAATGAACGTTCAAAATGGAAGCTAATACAAGAAATCACAACTTATAAGCGATCAAAATCAAACTCAATTGATGTGATAAAAGATCAGACAGGAAAAAATTTAGAAATATCAAATGAATTAAATTCATCTTTTGTTAATCTAGGAAAATACAATGGCGCCCTCGTTAAGTACGAAAAAGTTTCACACAAAAATTTTTACACCTGAATTTTCCTTCCGCTTCTCAACTAGTTATGAAATTATTAAGTCAATCAATAAGTTTAAAACCAACAAATCAAGCGGTCCCTCAAACATTCACTCATGGGCCCTTAAAATTACTGTAGACATCATTGCAAATCAATTAAATATTATTTTTAATGAATGCATAAAATTTAACTACTTCCCGGATAATTTAAAACTTGCTCACATTACTCCTATTTTTAAGAAAAACGATCCATCAATTTCCACTAATTAGCGACCAATCTCAATTACTTTTCCAATAAGTAAAATATCCGAAAGATTATTACATAATCAAATAACGGAACGCTTAAATAAGTATAATTTATTATCAAACACGCAATTTGGATTTCGCAAAAATTCTCAACAACAAAGGCATTATTAAATGCTACTGAAAAATGGAGAGCATCACTTGATTCTAATAAATTTGTAGCTATAGCTTGTTTATTAGATCTTTCAAAAGCCTTTGATTTGATTAATCATAACATTCTAATTGAAAAACTATCATACTTTGGTTTTTCTAGTAATAATAAGCAAGTGATATCAGTTACCTCAATCAAAGATTCCAAAGAGTTAAATTCAATGATATTTCTTCAGAATGGTTACTGGTTTACAATGGGGTGCCTCAAGGTACGATTCTAGGTCCTCTTCTTTTTAGTATTTATGTAAATGATTTGCATTCTATAACTAATTGCAATTTAATCCAATATGCCGATGACACCTGCATCTTCAGCGATAATACATCAATGCACTCAGCAGTGAAATCTATAGAATTGAATCGTAACAAATTGTCAAAATACTTTAGTATGCACAAGTTGAATATTAATGAAGCTAAAACAGAAATTAAGCAATTACGATGTTTCTGCCTTGACTTTAAATGTAAATAATATTAATGTTCATATTGTGGACACTTTCAAGTACCTAGGAGTAACTATTGACTCTAAGCTAAAATTCAACTCTCACATCAATTTAATAGTTAGAAAATTAGCTCTAGGTATAAGAAGTATGACACTAGTATAATGACCATCTTGTGCAATAATTCAATTAAATTTTGTACGTAAGCATGACCATGTTAGTGAATACCGACGAAAGTATAATATATTTTCCACGCTATATCAAGTACAATTCCATGCAGCTTCAATTTTATTTAAGTATAAATATGGCCGACAATCAATTTCTTTTCTTGATAATTACTTAAAAGTTAATCTTCGATCACATAAGTTTATTTGTAGCAGTATTTCCTATCCTAGTTTTCACCGAGCAGCCTCTAATATTTGGAATGATTTAGAAAATGAGATAAGAATAGAAAAAAATTACAAAAAATTTAGAAAAAAATTAAAAATCATACTTTTACATCGACAAAATACAATCGGAGACACAAACATGCTAAACATATTTACAGGTTTTTTACACTGAGCTCACCACACACATTTATTCTATATATATATTTTATTATTATTTTGTAAATACATGTATTTGTAGTTTGTAGGTTTTTTTACTGTCATTTATTTACAGCAATAAATTTGCTTTGACTCTTATTATTTTACACATGCATTATATTACATGCTAAAAATCTTTCCACTGTGTAAGAAATTAAATGTTAGTTCTCTAGATTGTCGCACTTTTTTGAGAATGGCTCTGAAAAACTGAATCTACTGGTACTTCACAATAAAAACTAAATTTCAACGGCGTTCACAAAAACAAAAAAAGTCCTTTAAGTACCTTAGAAATATTTTTTACCCACATCTAAATTTTGAAAAGCAACTAAATCATAACATTATAAAAAAGGAAAAAACATAATAATTTCTCAAAATCTTCAAACTAAACTATTTGTACATACGTTAATATTAAGTCTCAGAAAATTCCAGATGCAAAGTAGCAGTAAATAATCATAACTTTAATAAGAATAATGATTACAGAAAAATATCAAACATAATTCTACTTCCGCAATGTTATATAAATGGTCTAACGACGTTCTTCAAAATAATACTTTCCCATATAACAAAAATTGCCTGCAAAATTTATCAATAAACAAAGCAAAAGAACGCTTATAATTGAACCAATTAGGTATGAGAAATGAATAATAAAAAACTCATTTCTAAACACAACTATAAATGTATGGAATGAATTACCAAAAAATATCAAACAAATAAATAGATTAAAAAACCTTAAGATTGACGCCAAAAACATACTTTTGCACCTTTAATATAAAAAGAGTGAAGTGGCGAGGTTATAAATTTTACAACCCTCTATTAATAGAAGCTAACATCGCCTTACCCCAAGTTAATTATTATTATTTTTAAGTATTCTCGCTTCGGTTGTATCTATTTTGTTTTATATTCCTTTTCTTGACACCTTCAAAATAGTTTTCATTATCATTTTATTGGTAAAAGAATTTCTGAATATAGATAAATGTTTCAAATGAAATTTCGAAGTATCTCTGGACTGCAGGAAAATACATATAATGGCATTATATTTCAATACTGTTTATGACTAGATATATGTAAACAATAGAAACCAAATAGTCAATAATAGCGATCGTACTACATTCAATGTAAATAATGACTATGTTAAGTAAAATACATGTATATCTAGATTTAATCCAATTTTCACATCTTACAACATAAAATTTTCTAACTACCAAGGCCTTGCTTTGAATTTAATTGAGTTATTGATTGTCCTTTTGTGTACACACACCACTGGTTAGTTGCCTTCCTGATCTCTCAAATGGCTTATTTCAATAATAGGTGTTCAGAACATCAAAATATATTTGTTTTACTATATTGTATGTTGGTGGAGTTGTAAAAAATCATATTTTTTTCTATTTACAAAGGCAAGAAATATAAATTTTCAGCATAGTTTTGACAGAACACATATTACTTTAACTTTGACAATATTGTAATTTGCTTTATTAAATTGAACTAAATTACTTGTATTCACAACTATCATTTACAAAAATATGAACATCTAGTCGATTTGTGGATTGTGTTTGAACAAATATTCAGCCTAAAAAGTTAAAGTTAATTCTTGAACTTTTTAAAGTAACATAAATATGATAAAATTTTAACCATTTTCAAAATTAATTTAAAAATATAACTACGTATTAGAGGCGTAAACAATTCTGAGAAAATGGAATGCTTTAATACAATTTTTAATGTGGGGTTTACCCAATCCGCGTAAGGTATCAGGTGATTTAGACAAGTTGGATCTCAGGTCAATCAGAGAATTCCAAATTTGAGAAAGAAAAAAAGGAAAAAAATCGATATTAGCTATAAGCTAAAATTTTCAAACCAATGAATTTGAACTACTAAAACCTAATACGAATACGTAATTTATTACTGTATAGACAAGGGACTTGATTGAGTGCATTCATTCAAAAAAATGTGTGATACACTGAACTAAAATTTCACATTGTATTCGATTTTTACATTTAATGTATGTTAATCTTCCATACTTTTAGATATAACCCAGAGACCGTTTTTTAAATAAACTATTCTTCTGTGAATTTTTCTGTAACTTTTGATGAAAAATTATGCCGATAGGGTCAAACGTTACAAAGTTATAGCGATTTAAAAAAGGGTCCATGAAAAACTGACATTTCTTAAGAATTTCAAAAATAAAAACTTTTTATGTAAAGGCTATAAATTGAACCCAATGCAAAATTTTTAATACAAAGTTTTATTTAAAGGTTTTCTATGTTTTATTTGCATTACAAGTCTTTCTCTTGATTCCTATTTAGTAAAATTTCTAACATTTAGTGTCAATAATGAGCAATTAAGCAAATTTTATGCATAGCCTAATTAATATGCACATAATTAGCATATTAATTATGGTATCGCAAAATGGTTAACCAAGATATTCCTGACATGTCAAAGTATCTCCACACCAAATTTGGTATTGATCGGATGTACCGTTTCCGAAATCTTAGGGAGGAGGCCAAATCGCCCGCAGAAATAAATGGTTCAAAGAGTCCAGGTAAAATAGGGTAATGGATACAACTTCTAGGGTGAAACCTAGCAGGAGCATAGAATGGAACAAAATTAGTTATAAAAATCATTGCAAAAATAATTTGTTAAGAATGTTGTCTTAAAAAGTTTGTGCATTTTCAAAGATAATGAAGTATTAATTAGGATGCCATAGTATTTCTTTGATTAACATGTTATAAGGAGCACAGTGTAAAATTGTGAGTAATAATACGCACGATGTAGTCAATTGCATCGTCTGGTCTTGTTTTGCAGCATTCGATGAGTCCTTCCGTGAGAGTTGGCATCACATGCTTCATCAGGTAATTGCGCAGTGGGATGGACTTGGCTTCAAGTGTTTCGGCTTCTTCACGCCTTACCTCATCCAATCGACTTTTCTAGATATGATAATTATTATGATATTTAAGATGCTGCCAAAACCACAGTGAGGCATGACCACGGAAATCTTATTAAATACCATTAAAATTTGCGATTAGTTTTTTGGAATTCATTGGAAAGGTTTTCATAAAATAACCACTTCAAATAATGCCTCAATAATAATTAAATCTGAATTCTGAAAAGAAATACTAATTATTTGAAACAGCCTGCCTCTAAAGTTCTTTACTATATGTATTTGATTGAGTCTTGAAAATAGGCAATTTTTAATACAGATAAATTATTATGTAAAAAAGTGTTTCATACCCACTCTTCTTCACGACGTTTACGCTCCGCTGCTTCTTCGGCTTCGCGTCTCTCTTTTTCTTCACGCTCCTCAGTTTCTTTCTTCAAAAGTCGTTCATAATTTTGTTTCTCTAACTCTTCTTGTTCTTCTTTAGTGGGACCTAAATTCACATCATTTCTTATTGATCACTATTTTTATTGAGAATTGAATCAATATGAATGCACAGATTTTAGAATCCCTTATCTAAAATTAATTAATATGTTCGGAGATGGAAATACTTCTATATTGCATTAAGCCTATAATCAACGTACATGTGTATGTAATATCAACTCCATAGAGTTAAATCATTAGTGTAGAATAGAGGTCGACGGTAAACCGATAAGAAGTCTTACGGCAAGTGTTGTTATGCAATTTGCGGATCAATGAGAAGTGCGGCAGTAATGGTAAACGATTTCTCAATAACTCTAATTAGNNNNTACTTCTATATTGCATTAAGCCTATAATCAACGTACATGTGTATGTAATATCAACTCCATAGAGTTAAATCATTAGTGTAGAATAGAGGTCGACGGTAAACCGATAAAAACCGTAACTTTTGAACATGTAACAAAGCCAGCCTAATCGGGCGGGTTATATTACTGTTCTGGAGAAACAAATTATCGTGTGCTTTGATGTTTCTATCTTTAAACATTGTAACTAGAACAGTAGCCCCCGTGTTTGTCACACTTGGCGGGTTTTATAAAACCCGCTCAAATAGTTGTTTTTGCTCAAGGTTCGGCACAAACTTGTATTGGTTATAGCCAATAAAAGTATTGCACGAAAACGTGGGTCTTAAAACCCAAGCCCAAGTTTCAATAAGTTAGTAGAATCAAGTAAACGCATTTTGGGTGAATTTCGGAAGTTTTGCAATATCATTAGGCCATGCTGCAGTATCAGTTGAAACAAACTTTTCGAGAAAAGCCCTTATTAATTCAAATTTGGGTTCAAAGACGAGTGAAAGCACAACAAATACTCAAATGTTACTTATCAATGAACTTTGACGCATGCCCAACCTTAGAAACGCAAAGCTAATGTTACCGCTACTGGAAGTCAGCAACATTTGATACCGTAATGTCACAATTTGTTGAGATCACACGGGATACCAATTCTGTTGATGATACTGCAGTCTATTACAAATGTTGAGTTTACAAGAAGTCTTACGGCAAGTGTTGTTATGCAATTTGCGGATCAATGAGAAGTGCGGCAGTAATGGTAAACGATTTCTCAATAACTCTAATTAGTTGCCCAAGTACATGTAAATCAGATTTCCTTTGATTTTCATAGTCTATGCTGATTAATACATTAACTGGAGATTTTTGCTTTGATGATGGTTTAACTACACACTGTTCATAACATTTTTAGACAAATATCGGGTGGCGCAGACATTTTAGGAGTGCTAAGGTAAAAATACATAAATTAACAAACTTTTAATGCGTGGTTTTATCTAACTCAAAATATAAATTGTCGATAACCGTAAGTATTTCATGTCTGAAGTGTTTGAGTAGAAGCCCCAAGTTTTGAATCAGAGGTCGATCCAAAACCCAAGGTCCAACCTTGGTTGGTTTAAACTGGATAAAGTGCAACTGCAGCGTAATTTATGTTTATTAATACATATCAAAAATTGAAGTAAATTCCAAGTTAAAGGATAATCGTCAGAAATCATTAGGATTATCTTTAAGGATTTATGGAACGCCCATTCACACATTATCGGTTTTGTCTATGAAGAAGTTTGGAAATTATTCGTGTTACAGTGAACATTTATGACAAAAATTCTTGTCATGAAAAATCCCATTTTGAAAAAACATTCAAATTTTTCGCATCACTAATGTTCACAAAATAAATTGGTCCAAAGACCATGCTGCAATAGCTAGTCTCAGCAATTCCGTTTTCTGTAAATAAACCATCCAAGTTCCACTCAGGCGCTCTGTGCGCAAAGTCCGAGGTCTTCATGGTGCAAGCTAAAGAGGTGTGAAATAAAAGAGGAAACCATTCACTATCGGTGGTGTATTCAGATTTTTTCTTGATTAATATTAGAACGTTTTTTATAGAAATCATCACAAATTATAAAGATGTCTGGGCTACTTAGGGTGCAATGTACGCATATATTACAAAATAATGTAAAAATGTGTTATAGACATGGATGAGTTTGGAACTAATAATTCCCAGCATAATTTTTCTACACAATTGCTATAATGCTAATTGGATTTGGTCGTAAAATTGTCTAATCACAAGGTTGTAGCTTTATGGAATATAACCCGAAAATCCTTGCCCGTGTTGATTTCAAATTTAGAAACGTATTTGACGTCATTCATAGACAATAGATCCATTTCCATTAAACAGAGACGGACATAGGACGGGTCCGGACGGACTTGGGCCAAAATATTGAAAACATGATGGAGTGGCATTTTAAAAATAAGATACTTTTATGGAACAGTGCAGGAAAATCAACCCGAGTGGAGTAAGTGCAATATTCTTTAAAAAAATGTGTCGAAGAATAATATTTACATTTTAAAATTTTACATTAATGCTCTAATTAGTAACATTCAGTTTACCCTTTAAATTTCAGTGCGTAGAATTTATTATTAGTTTCTAAGACACCCAATTTTGGTCTATCAAACTGCCGAATCGTCAGTATATTGGGATGGGCCAACTTTGTACCAAAGTTTTCGGCTCATGTCCATCTCTTCAAATGGGTATCTAACCCAAGTGCGAAGGCTTAAGCTACTCCTATTTATATAATAGATAGAGGTGTGAATCAAAAGTATACCGTAATTTCTGGGTTCACCAATTACTTTTTTGACAAGATCTTGAAGTCTGTCGGAGTCTGCTTCTTTGGTTACATCTAGAATAATAAATGAATGAATGAATTTTATAAGAATCCTCACCTATATATTGAGGATGAACTTCAAGCTCATCAAAGTAGTTCAACACTGTGTTGTCTTCAGTGTTCAACTCACGGTATATGGCCAACCGCTTGTTTAGTCTCTCCTCAGTGTTGTGAGTCCCTTCAATGAGCTTCTCAGGCAAATTCATGATTCTTTCTTTCAGGAAATCATCAGGAGCATCCAGAGCCAATAAATAATCTTAATACAAAAAGTCAATTATAACAAATTTAATTTTTTACCAAATGTTACTGCAAATTTGAAACATTTGGGCTTATAAAAATTTACTAAGTTGAATTCATTCAAGAATTTAACATTGAAAATAATAAAATCACATTCTTCACTTGGAATGATATAGTTTAGCAAGCAATTCATTAAGGCATGGCTTTGTAAAAAATTTTATTAGATAAATCCAATATAGCGTTTGAAAAATTATTAAATAATAAAATTTATTAAATCTCCAAAATCTACATTGATTATTGCGGTTTTAAACAAAAGAATTTCAACATATTTCTCTTCATTTTCCAATCCCAAGATCATTTATGGTAAAACCTTTGAAGCTTATGAAAAAACATTTGAAAAAATTTCATACGTATTCAGCAAAAATTCTGAATCTGACGCCCTTTCAATTAATACAAAGCAAAATAAAAGAGAAGCTACATCCATGATTTAAGATTTTTCATTAAGAAAATTTGTTTCACTTATATAATATAAAAGAAAAGATAATCTTGCAGGTAGAACAATCGATCATGAATAAACGTTACTAGATGTAAGGTATTCAAAAACAAACACAACATATCATAGGAAATGATGAAAGCCATACATGACAGAGAGGGTTCTAGAAATGTCTGGTCGGCTAGTAAAATTTATCATTTATTCACCATGGTTTCGTTTATCCCTTATATTCACAATTTTAAATCTGGCTCATAAATTTCATTAATTTGATATTTTTAAGTAACTTCTTAAATAAAATTCACATGTAAGAATGCAATTACATATATTTCGGTATTTATTGTTTTAAAAAATTCTTTGAAAAAAACACTTTCCATTTTAAGTTGGTAAATTTTTAGAATACATTTAGGAACGTTTAGAAAAATATATGAATTACAATTTGAAATTATCAGAGCATAGAGAAGAAGATTTCCTGAGAGGAAAATTTTTGCTTCATGAGAATCAAAACTCGAAATATTGTGTGACATGTATTCAAATTAATAACTCTCCTACTATTTCAAATGCTATAGTTGTTTTGATTCATTTATCTATTATTGAATTTAGAATTGCGTAATGGCATGTTCCATAACTCTAACTTCTCAAATGAAATAATACAATGAGAGAGATAATGAAAAAATATCTAAAATTTTAATAGAGATACATTTAATAATTGGACAAGATTACATGAAGAACTCATGCAAATCCAATCTAAACTTCAAACATTCGATATTTTTATGACAAATTTGAGCTTATATATTACTTTTGTCGAAATTTAGAATTTCAGAAATTCTTAAAAATACTGATACAAAATTGTAAAAATTTTGTAAATTTTTGTATATCAAGAATGTTGGGAATATGTTTGCAAACAATTTGAATAAATATATATTGAACAAGAATTTAGCTGATGGGGAGGGCGGTCTGCAATGATACATGATTATTTGATGAGTTTTGAAAGACAACATTACCAGGCATAATGGCTTTGTCAAATGAAAGATCTTTAGAATCTTCTGCCTCTTCCTCGTCGTCCCCTGAAACATGAAATTAACATTGAAAATTTTTGAAAGAATATTCCTAAAATACCTGGTGCAAATAGGACCTTAGCCTGATCATAGGTTTTGGGGTAGCCATCTAGAACAAATCCTTGATTTTGGCAGGGCTTTGAATGTAGCTTTTCTTTAAAGAAATCAATGATAAACTCGTCATCAAGACGTCCTAAAAGATTACTATCAATATTTCACTCTAATACGCGAAAGTTGATACAAGTAATTAAAAATGTAAAGAAAAATAATTAGAATGAAATGTTGCAATAGCATGTAAAGGTGTTTTCAGACTTTGATCATCTGTAATTTTTTCAATTAACAAGAGTCAATAATGTGAACAATCCACCCCAACCTTTAGCAAAACAATCTTATTATTGTCATCTGATAAACTAACAATTGATAATATTAATACTGGAGTCTCATCACAATTTGAACTAAATTTCTTTAAGTAAACATTAGATTCTCAGGACCACGATTCTTGAAGTTGAATGGTTATAATTTCAATATTAGTTACTTGTTGTTTCTAGATGCTATTTTCCACTGCTGCAAGTCAAATTATTTTTACGAATTGACAAATCGCTTTCTGACAATATTTAATTTGTCAAAACTTCTGCAGATTATATGACCAAAAAAATTGCGTTTTCGATACTACAGAAATGCTTTTCTAGACAAAGATTAACTCATACTTACCATTATTTTCAGTCTTATTCTCCATGATCTTCTCAAGTCGTTCAGAATCCTCTTGTGCTTTTCCTTCATCCTCCTCCTCGTCTTCACCACTATCAACCCTTGCTGCACTCTTCTTCAGTTTTTCAAGTGATTCGTTTATTACATCGGCCAATTTCACATGATGGATCTTGTAATGACGGCATAGTCTTTCTGCTAACGTAGTTTTGCCGCTAGCCGGGGCACCCAAAATGCAAATTTTCATCGGCTAAACAGTTTGAGTTGTGTTTGTGCATAATACAACAATTCAAGCATTTTAATATGGTTCACTTGTGGTAATTAGTACTTATTTGTATCAAATTACATTTAACATCATTAATATATAGGACATTTTCATTTCATTAAATTGATATTATTAAGGATTTCTTATAATTTATAGATATTGTTGAAAATCCAAGCGTCAAAACTTTATCGACATAAATTTGTAAATTTGAAAAACAATCCGGCCACCTGTTAACCAACGGTCAGAAATATAACGAATATCTATATTTTAACATTAGCATTAGAACATTCATTACTGCTTGAGAATAATTTAAGAATAATATAAGAAATTTAGTATTTTAACAATGATAAATGATAAATAAATTGATTTCCAACAAATTTGTTGTACATGTATATATAGTAGCGATTGTTTTGCTAAGCATATACGTGAGTTATCAAATTTTCTTAGCACTTCAATTTTACGAATTGGACGTTCAAATGTTAAAATGGAATGTCAATCATTGTAAAAAAACCTGCAGCTTGCGAGATTCTTTAAATTCCTTCACAATGAGTGACATAGATTCTAGTATACCACTTTCACAGTGCCAAGAAATTGTCATGTTTTCTTTAATATATACTGCATCCATTCGCAAATTAACCAAAAGCATGTCGAAGTCCATTTGCTAAACAATAAGCAATATATATATATATATATATATATATATATATATACATATGCAAGTAGCCTTCACAACAACTTCAGAAAATAAGATAGCATTCTCAAATTTGCAAATGAATCCTCAAAAAAAAACACCATTTCTGGATGCATAGAAATTTGTAAGAGAAAGTGGAATGAGATATTCATTATCCTTCAAGAATATATACATATTCGTCTTCCTTCCTCACTAACTCTATGATTTGAGAAACTCTGCTCATTGCACATGTACTAAGATTCTCAAAGTAGTAATACAATTCTATAAGTAAATATAAACTAGGTAAAATGTTCAATATCGCAAAAAAATCGTGCAAGAATCATGCAAAACAAAAATAAGAGAAGAGAATTCATTCTGTTACCTTATTTTTATGTTCATTCATCAACTAAAAATGCACATGTACACAAAAATAAAATATTATGTATAACAAGTTTTAGTGTCACCAAATCTTTTGTTCTTAGTCATATTAATAGAACTCAAACGTACTTCTAAATCCTTTTCCAACATCGATTCTTCTTTGGAGACCATTCTTATTTTGCCGTTGTGTAAGGCAGTGCTAATCGCTTTTACGATTTCTTGAAGTGTTACCTGTGAGTCATCCACCGCAAGTATGTAGCGAGTCTTCGGTTTCGAATCGCAGATATTTTGTATCACTCTATAAATTATGGATTAAAGATAAAAATCTTAATTCATTTTCGGTTCTACAATAAGACGATATCACCTTATTTATAAATAATTTAAAATATTTCTACAAATTTTATCACCATTAAAGCAATATAGTCTACAACAAAAATACAAAATTAAATTTATTAAAAATGTTGCTTGCATTTGCTGCAGCATATTCAATGAAAAACAAAATTATTCTTAAGAGACTTAAATGGTTAGAATATATTCAAACCATGAGAGAATAAATGTACGAGTACCTTAAAGCAGTGTACTTTCTATTTATGTGAATAAAATTCCTGAAAAATATATGAAGGAATTATTCATCAACACCAAAATATTAACTGGGCGTTAAAAAAAACTAGAAATCCTACTCATGCACCGAGACTGTTTAAGCAGAAAATATTGAACAATTGATTTTGGATAATAAGAATAAGTGTTAACTTTTGTATGAATTTTGAGAGTATGATATAATACATCTATTTTCTTAACGCAAAACTCAAATCTAAATTAGAACTAATTTTAGAAATCTATACGCGCAAAGATCTTTTAGATGAATTGTAGGAAGTACATTTTCCCCACTGCCATACACGGGTAAACTTTCTGTATTTCCATTCCATGCACTCTAAATCAGTATTAGCTAAGAAACAAGTCTTACAATATAAACCTTGAAGAGGTAGTGGAAGATTTGTTCTTCATAGCCATACGTTAATCCTGCAGAAACAACGTAAGAGATCAATTTCTGCTTATTCTAAATCACATATTCTTCTAAAACATGCATATAAAATGGTACATAGAAATGCTTCAGGCTTACTAAGACAGTCAAGTTATTCAATCCTCTTATAAACAAGTTCAAATTATTATTAGAAATAGGGATTTGAATATTTATGGACTTTACCACTTTTCCACATTTGATAACAGTTTTTTCACAACTTATATGATTTTTAAAATTAGGATGCGGTTTTCTTCGTCGATAGTCTTCCTCAGTGAACGGTATTTCTGGATCATCCTAAAGTAATGTATGTAAGAAAGTACTACCAAAAAAGTAAAACTAATGAAGTGAACGGATATTTATCTAGCATGCCAGAATGATAGCTTAAATGTAAAAAATAAATATTTTCGAATTAAAATGACACTAATCATTTGTTAAAGGATGATGTTAATTATCTATATAGTAACTTTAATTCAACTTAGCTTAAATCCCATGGAGATGTGTGTTATAATGTATTTCAAAAAATTTGTCAATTTCAATTTCCTTGATATTGAAAGTATTCTTGAACGATTCTATCAATATCAATAAACTATTTACATGAGCTTAAAACATCAACTTTGCAACTATTGATTAGAGCCTTAGTGTTTTTGTGATATTTTAATGAGAATTTATTTGGCAAGTTTGATAACAGAAGGAACGTCTATTTCAGAATTCTGACCTTAAGCACCAAAAGTTTTAAAATCAATCACTATTAATTTGTGCCAATAAGCTTTCGACAAGTGAACATCTTTGATCATATTGTTCAGCAAAATGTTTTAACATTGGAAATAGTAAGTTCATTATCTGTAGTACGAACATAGGTATCTGATAATTGCCTAGCTAACATGCTCGTTTTGATTGTTTTCTGAGCATCCCATAAAATGAACTAATGAATTCCATTCTTAGCTTGGTATTAGGAAAACTGTAACTTAAATTAGATTTAATTATATTAATTCCTTTCAGAAAAGATTATATTACAGTCTTAATGCCTCACATATTGATAATTACAAAATTTAACTTAATTATAGTATTCAATTCAGTAAACATTAACATTAGTGTAGGTTGTGGGAATTGACAAGATTAATGAGACACCCACATTGGAAGCAAGAGCATGCATGTAGTTTATGAGACAGGGTTGATGATGCACCTCCTGCCATGTATACTCCTTGACAAGCTTATCTGCTATGTGACAACCTAATATTTTTTGTAATGACATAGCTATTAATGTTATAAGAAAGGAAGCCAAAAGCGAAAGATTAATTCTTTACACCAATAGGTATTGTTAGGAATTGAATTAAATTTGTCTTAACAAAACTTAATCATTTCACAGTGATTCCAAATGTGGAAAAAGTAACTTGAGAGCATACACTACAAAAAGTGTGGTGCACAGGCAAAACCAAAGCAAAAAATGCGATTTTCACCATTCTTCAATATGGATTTACAAAATACATTCTGAACTCCGTATAGATATCCGCTCATGACTGCTTCCCCATTGCAAATTTGTGGAATACAGCTATTTATATTAACCGGAAGTTGACATAAATTTCTATGAAGTATTCCAAGGAAAATTAGTATGTACAGTACCTCTCATTGCAATTAGTCCAAGCGCTACATAAGACCAATTGCCATACAATAATATCTGATCGTAGCAATATCACCTATTAACTACCTACGAACTTCATTAAGCTTTTATGGTTCTTGAAAAATTTTTTAAATGTTTATAACTAAAAACCTACTTAAGAAGATATTCCAAATATGAAAGCATTTGGCGCCGCGACTCTGCACACCTCAATGGATTTGAGAGGTCTACCCAAATATAGAGAATCTAATCATTACGTAAACATTAGGTATAAAGATCATTTTGTTTTAAAATCTAAATTTCTCATATGCAAAAGAAAAGAAAAATATGTGAGTGATACAAACAAACAGCCAACAAAATCATAATTTCTGTTTATTTGAAAACCCAATTTATAAATTTCATTTACCGGCATTTTAATATAAAATACAGTACATTAAATACATTAAATGTCAATAAAGTTGTTTATTTTAAAAAATAAATTATTATTTAGATTGAGAGTTCAATAGGATTATAAAATATATTGATGAATGTAAATATCTACGTCTTTTCATAGATATTGTTAGTATATAAACTCATTTTAATAGTTTATTGTGGATTAAATTCCATGGCTTTCGGACTAAAATTTATGGGATTTGGACTAATTTCAACGAGAAGTATTGTAGTTTATTAGCAACCTTTAACAAATGGCCCAAAAATAAAAAGCGACGCCACAACATTAGTCAAGTACTAAAATAAAAAATAATGTTCCTTCTTGATCACGGATTTGATTATAATTGAGGACATTACGCTAATCAATCAATTGCGCACTTAATGCAATTTATTCTAATGGCAGCACTGGTAAAAATTTTTCATAGAGTTGGCCTAAAACATCCTATAATTAAAACAGTTAAGAGCGTTTAAAATTTTTATGTCTTCTCTTGGCTGAATAAAGTAGTTCAAGCACATACAAATTAACAGCTCTGTTTATTTTGTGCTTGTGAATTGCCATTGCTCCCCTTGGCCATGGCTCCCCTCTGACGACACCACTGATTTACTGAAGATATATGAATTAGATAATCGCACTGAAATTATTCAAAATATCCAAATGAACATATATATTATATCTATCATGTATTATTTTATATATTCAGGTTGTAATTGCTACTAGATTGCATTATTTGATTTTGTTATAGCATGCACTAAATCTCTAAATGTGTTATAAACCTCATTACGGCGGAACCCCTAAAATATAGGATTACGTTATCATATAATTTGAAGATTTAATTGCAAAGGCATACCATTTATAACCATATTAGAGACGAAGAACGCAAATATAGCTCGGCTCAAAATAGAGTTAAAAATTTACTCCAATTTATACATATTTAGTTCTACGCTGAGATATACCGTTAGTTCAAATGTCAAACTCTTAAATTACAATATGTAAGTAAAAGAAGACAAATAGAGGAAAATTCATTCTATCATGCTGAACCAACATCATTTGAAAATTCAGTTTTTTACTAGAAAATAAGTTGATGAAAAATTTCCATTGTTTGACAAAGTATAGTATTGAACACAAGGAACACTATAAGAACATTCCAAGACAAATAGGGTTATTCAAATAGCAATAGAAAATTTAAAATCATGTACAATATGAACATTGTTGTGAAACATTTCTAACAATTCTCTTAAGTTTCAATTGAAGATGTGATAATGATCATAATCCACAATTTTATATGGTCAAAAAATATTAAAATAGTAATTTTGTGCATTAATAAATATTTTCAAGATACTTACGGGATCCAATGGTTTACTTTTTGCCCAAGTCATTATAGTAGAGAGCAAAATGAATACCTTTTGTCCTTCCCAATGCTCTAATTCAGCCTGCATTTCTAAATAAATATAATAATATAAAATATATAAATGTACATACCCTCAATTGCCCAGCTAGCTTCATCAATTTCATTGGGATTTTCACTAATATCGTAAATTACGAAATCACATTCAATTAAATGCTCAGCTAATTGGGAACGATCATTAAACTAAAGCTATAAATGAAAACATGATTGTGCTAAAAATTTCACCTCAACAATGTACTTTACCCAATCCGGTTTCGTACTCGTTGTAGATGATAATGTTCCTATAACCTCATACGTTCCTTCTTTGGGCTTAATAGGTTCATCACTCCTTACAGAGGCAGCTTCGTCTTCTTCAGCCTCTTCTAAAGCAGCGCCAACAACACAGTTAGATAAATACTAAAAAAACAAACGAGTAAGACATTAGCTTATATGCTCACACCTTTGACAAATTCTTTCCATGAAAAGTATCCACGTGATTAATAAATATTCTAACTCGTTTTTTTGTAACCTCGTCCATTGAAATTGTACTGTTGAATATATCGACTTTTGTGTTGCTAGGATACAAGTTTAATACTTGTTTAGTACATAAAACTTTAAAGTTTTTGCAAAAATATAAATAAATTGATTATTTGATTTTCTAAAAAATTGAAGAATTCTAAAATTGGACTGAATATATATAGCTAAACATACAAATAGGACAA
The DNA here is from genome assembly GCA_900660155.1 of Hofstenia miamia. Classification (NCBI taxonomy): domain Eukaryota; kingdom Metazoa; phylum Xenacoelomorpha; order Acoela; family Hofsteniidae; genus Hofstenia; species Hofstenia miamia. Next base: position 568,267 of record CABFPE010000302.1, read on the forward strand.
AAAAGGAAGTAATTTTTAAAATTTTCTTTTCCAAAAAATAGTAAATCTTTTATCTTATTATTGTTAGTATGATGCTGGAAATCATGATTTTTGCTCTTCACTATTATTTATTTGTAGTAAGCCATAAGACTGCGCTATTCATCTCGTAATTCGATGTGGTTTAGGACATTAATTTTACGTATTCCGTAAAATAATGTAGATCTATATTTATTATTGAATACAATAGTATATCAAGTTGCAAGTTTTGTTAATATAGTTTACTTTCACAGAGATTGCTCAGATTTACATGGTCTATGGCAAAAGTATGATTTCAATCAGTTATTTTATGTAATATAAATTAACATTAAAAATTTTGTTTATTTTTATGGTACCAATGGGGGAAAATTTAGGTTATGCTGTGAAAACTATATGGGGAGAATGTTAATGGACAAGTAAATATAATAAATGATCGGCCTTTCAAAATTTAATTTTTTGGAGATATTTAGCATTTAATTTAACATGCAACTTATTTAATATTTCTCAAGAATATTCTGGAAATATGGTATGATAATTGCGCCCAAAGGGTACCTTAAAACTTATGCTTTATGCTGTCAAAACTAGAAAATTTTAAAAAGTTTATCTGATATCATCCAAAAATTATAGTTTAATTCTGCTTATGTTGAAATTGTTATGCGTTAGACGTCTACTTTGGTGAGTATTGATTTGATTATTCACCTATGTAACATCATTCTGACAGTTTTAATCTTTGGGTAGAAACCCCAATTTTTAATTGAAAAATTCGATGATATATAATTAAAGTGGTTCATTACTTTTTTTATAGATTTAAGCCTAGCTTTGCAACCAACTTTGAGTATAAGGAAATTAACTGAAAAATTAAGTTAAATTGATGTTTAAAGAATCGCCCAACTATTAATTTACGACTTTAAAATTTATTGTTGACTGCCCAGATTTGCACTATATAAATGGGATGTTGCTAGCTTTGCGAATTAACATGTATTTTTACTTTTTAAGGTTGCTTCGAACTTGCTTATACAAAAGATATTGACGGCAAAACTGCAAAAACATATATTTATTATTTCCAATCTATATTGAGTGACTTTTCCAAGGCAGTGTATTAGGGCTAATTCTGTTATAAATTTATAAATGACCTTCTGATTACTATTCAATACGGTTACTATATGTGGCCGATAACTGCAAAATTATAAGTCGTAGTAGTTCTGAGTGTCTAGATATAATAATAATTATTATTCTAAAACTTTTATTCAGATTTCGTAGAATAGTTCCTACAAAATATAGATAATTCACATACAATGGTCAAACATGGTTATGAAATGTTGGCTTGATTCCGGAGATATCTATGAGGAAAAATAGACAGCTTGGCAGAAGATTTGCATCGCATGAGTGCAGGTTGGCGCAATCTCAAGTGCGCAGACGAATACTGGGTTCTCATAGGAATATATTTGAACAGCTGATACAGTTTATTATCCTCCTGCTTGATTATCTCTACAATCGACGTGAAGCCTGAAATGATGCCCATTCTTACTGCTTTCTTTTGTACACCATCAATTCTTTGCAGAGCAGCTCGAGAGGCTCCTCCCCAGACCATCACACCATAGGTTATCCGGCTTCTTATAGTTTGTTTCAGCTTCTCAAGGAGAAATAACTGACTGTTGCATTTCTTTGTCACCATTTCAATATGAGGAAGAAAGGTGAGTTTATCGTCTATTAGTATATCCAAGAGTTTGATATTTTTGTGCCTCTCCAAGAGATCCAGATTTGGTGCTTCTGATTTTTTCCGGAATTTCACAACTACCTCTTTCGATTTAGATGCATTGAGATGTAGATTTCTTTCTCTAAATTTTTCCTTGAGAGTTTCAATGACACACGTTGCTCCATCATCACTACCCATTTTTCCTGGTACGACTGACGTGCTGTCGTCTGCATAAACTATCAAGTTGCCTGACAGTGAACAACTGGTTACCTCATTTGTGGCCACCCCATAGTACATTGGTGCCCTAACAGTCCCCTGTGGTACTCCCTATGAAGCCTCTAGATAATAAGATTGCACCCTGTTGAAAAAAGTGCAGTGTTTCCTTTGTGTTAGAAAATCATGAATCCAATTGACTATGAAATTGTTGATAGACAGTCTTATCGTGCATAAACCTTCAATAATGGAACCGTGGCTGATTGTGTCAAAGGCTTTCGACATGTCCAATGTGATTATTCTCACATAGTCGGATTTGTTGTAATTATAAACATCATTCAGTATTTTGATGATGGCAATGGACGTTGCTCCTGATGCATGAAAACCAAACTGGTTAGGAGATGCCCATTGTTCATATTTCTCTTTAACAAAATACTGAACAACCAACCTCTCAAATAATCAACTAATGATGTCAGTCACAGACACTGGCTGGTAATCTTTCACAGTCTGTGGAGTGGTTACCTTTAGCAGTGGAGTTATTTTTGCTTTTTTCCAACTCTCTGGATAATCCCCTGTTCTCAAGGACAGATTGAATATATAACAGCACACATCAGCCAATAAATGGGCCTTTTCTTGGTATACCTAATATTGGATTCCATCTGGTCCTGCAGCCGTTTTATTCGCCCTTCTCAGACAGTTAAAGCCTTGCATCACTGAAAACTCTGGGCAAGATTCACCAATGGTGCCTAGTTTCTCCATCTTTCAGTGGCTATTGAGATTGTGTTGTAATATTCATTCAAATCATTTGCTGATAGTTGATTGGGTATTTCAACACACTGTTGAGTTTTATTAATGTAACTCTTGATTTCCTGCCACCATTTCTTTGAGCCTCTACTGCCTTTCTGAGAAGCATTATCTGCAATTAGCTTTCTGATTTTGCTAGTGATCTGCCTAGCTTACACCACACAACCTTTTCTCATGAGCTGGTTTTTCTGGTTCTGGAGAATCCTGATCATGGGTGTCATGAAAGGTGGGTCTTTGCTAGACATCCTGATGCATCTAAGAGGACACAATTTCTCAAAGGCGAATTTAACAAAATTCTGTAAATTTCAATGCTGCTCAAGACGCAGAGTCCTCCATGTATACCTCATCAAATATCTCATTGCTAATTAGTTTGCTGAAATACTGTCTGTGTTTGATGTGTTGATCATGGAAGAGAACTGATTGCCTTACTGCAGATTTACTTTCCCTTGTGCAAAGCAGATCAAGATGGTCTTCACACTGCATAAAATGACATCCAGGTGACATTTCAACCTAGTAGGTTCCATTTTCACTTGGCAGAGCCCTGTATTCTCTGCCAATAAATCCAGATTGAAGCTGTTTGTATCTCCACAGAAAATGAATGTAGGACCATTTTTTATTCCACTTATCATTTCAATGCCGTCTTCAACATGTCTAATCAGCAAATCCTCTTACAGTCGGGCGGAAAATAGTTAAGAATGACTGTTACCTTTAAGTCCATATTATAAAGCCACAGAATCTCATGTAGTTTGCTGCCGACTACATCAAGCCTTTCATATCTCAATTCATCCTTTAGATAGATGAACACACCGCCACCTTGTTCCTTCCCAGAGTTGCTGGGATTACGGTCCTGTCTAATCAAATTGTAACCCGGGATCATTTAAAGATTGCTGTCAAATTCCTTCTTTAACCAGGTATCGGTGACACAAAAACAATTGATTCCATAAGATGCAATGTCACACTGAATACAAAGTACTGCCTTTGGTTTTTTGATTGACCTCATATTCGCTACAGCTAATATCAACTTGCGTGCTAGTCATTCGTGCTGACACTCTTTTCCATCCGGATACAGTTTTAATTTCCTGATTTTTATCCTACTCCTTTCAATGCCCTCATTGGAGATCATTTCAAAACGCCTACGCGACAACTTCCTTTGTTCTGCAATTTCGTCCTTAGAGAGTTCTCGTCCAATTGACACGTGTTGCATTAATGATCCTGGCAACGACTTCACACTTGCTAAGACCTTTCGATAGCTCCATGGATTTGTCATCCGCACAGGTTTCTGGGTGTTTTACGACCCTCGAACAGCTTCCCTGCCCTGAATACATCTTGCACTGAATTGGGGTCTTGCTCACCAAGTATTCTCAGTACTTTGAGAGCCTGGGATCGATCATCTTCCATTCTTTCCCTCGCAGTATCTTTGGTGGATTCGTTTACAAACATAATCCGTAGTCCGAATTCGTGGCTGGCCTGTTTTTCCTTTGTCTTGTTTATCGCTTTGCTTATATTCATGATTTTCTTGTCAAAGTAAGCGAACTGGTTTTTCACTTCACTACCTGGATTCAATGGAGCAATATCAGCTTTAAGAGCTTTCGTGACGTTTTCACTCACAGACTTGATAATTTCCTCAACTTCTTCCTTCCTTGTCTTCTGTGACGAGACTGGGAATGCAGTTGTCGCAGAGATAGTAGTAGTAGTAGTAGTAGTAGGCTTTAATTGTTAAAAAAATAATTTAAACAAAAGTACAAGAAAAGTTAAGAATCTCTGAAACGTTGAGCAAGAAACACTTTAAGTTCTCATTTAAATTTGGCTGGTGAGTCAAATACGGAGAGATTTGAAGTAGAGTGAAGGATGTTTGCTGCCTTGACGCATCTAGTGAAGAACCTGTTGTCAGTGGCTTTTCGTTTAGTCCTAGAAATATAAAATTGAGGTAAATCTCTCCTATCAGCAATAACAATATTTTCATGCAATAGATAATAGGGCGTAGGCATAATATGCTTGTTAGAAAAATGTATAAACACAGTTTTGTCAATATTAAAGGTCATTCCGTTCTCTAATGCCCAAGCAATGCAACGCTCATAATCCTTTTGCAAGTCTGAAACACTCATAGACTGTAACTTACTGTCGTCNAACAACCAACCTCTCAAATAATCGACTAATGATGTCAGTCACAGACACTGGCCGGTAATCTTTCGCAGTCTGTGGAGTGGTTACCTTTGGCAGTGGAGTTATTTTCGCTTTCTTCCAACTCAGGGACACATTGAATATATAGCAGCGCACATCAGCTAATAAATGCGCATTTTTTTGGTATGCCCAATACAGGATTCCATCCGGTCCTGCAGCCGTTTTATTCGCCCTTCTCAGACAGTTAAAGACTTGAATCAGTGAAAACTGGGCAAGATTCGCCAATGGTGCCTAGTTTCTCCATCTTGCATCTTTCAATGGCTGTTGAGGTTGTGTTGTAATATTCATTCAAATCATTTGCTGATAGTTGATTGGGTATGTCAACACGCTGTTGAGTTTTATTAATGTAACTCTTGATTTCCTGCCACCATTTCTTCGAGCCTCTACTGCCTTTCCGAGAAGCATTTTCTCCCATTTGCTTTCTGATTTTGCTAGTGATCTGCCTAGCTTGCACCACACGACCTTTCCTCATGAGCTGGTTTTTCTGGTTTTGGAGAATCCTGATCACGGGTGTCATGAAAGGTGGGTCTTTGCTAGACATCCTGACGCATCTAAGAGGACACGCTTTCTCAATGGCGCATTTAACAACTTCTGTAAATTTCAATGCTACTCGCGATGCAGAGTCCTCCTTGTATACCTCATCAAATATCTCGTTGCTAATTATTTAGCTGAAATTCTGTCTGTGTTTGAAGCCGACTGCAGATGTACCTTCCCTTGTGCAAAGCAGGCCCAGATGGTCAGTCTTCACACTTAGCGCAAACCTCTCTACTTTGCTGAAGTATCCGTTGTCACTGCATAAAACGACATCCAGGTGACGTTTCAACCTAGTAGGTTCCGTTTTCATTTGGCAGAGCCCTGTATTCTCTGCCAATAAATCCAGATTGAGGCTGTTTGTATCTCCACAGAAAATGAATGTAGGACCATTTTTTATTCCACTTATCATTTCAATGCCGTCTTCAACATGTCTAATCAGCAAATCCTCTTACAGTCGGGCGGAAAATAGTTAAGAATGACTGTTACCTTTAAGTCCATATTATAAAGCCACAGAATCTCATGTAGTTTGCTGCCGACTACATCAAGCCTTTCATATCTCAATTCATCCTTTAGATAGATGAACACACCGCCACCTTGTTCCTTCCCAGAGTTGCTGGGATTCCGGTCCTGTCTAATCAAATTGTAACCCGGGATCATTTAAAGATTGCTGTCAAATTCCTTCTTTAACCAGGTTTCGGTGACACAAAAACAATTGATTCCATAAGATGCAATGTCACACTGAATACAAAGTACTGCATTTGGTTTTTTGATTGACCTCATATTCGCTACAGCTAATATCAACTTGCGTGCTAGTCATTCGTGCTGACACTCTTTTCCATCCGGATACAGTTTTAATTTCCTGATTTTTATCCTACTCCTTTCAATGCCCTCATTGGAGATCATTTCAAAACGCCTACGCGACAACTTCCTTTGTTCTGCAATTTCGTCCTTAGAGAGTTCTCGTCCAATTGACACGTGTTGCATTAATGATCCTGGCAACGACTTCACACTTGCTAAGACCTTTCGATAGCTCCATGGATTTGTCATCCGCACAGGTTTCTGGGTGTTTTACGACCCTCGAACAGCTTCCCTGCCCTGAATACATCTTGCACTGAATTGGGGTCTTGCTCACCAAGTATTCTCAGTACTTTGAGAGCATGGGATCGATCATCTTCCATTCTTTCCCTCGCAGTATCTTTGGTGGATTCGTTTACAAACATAATCCGTAGTCCGAATTCGTGGCTGGCCTGTTTTTCCTTTGTCTTGTTAATCGCTTTGCTTATAGTCATGATTTTCTTGTCAAAGTCAGCGAATTGGTTTTTCACTTCACTAACTGGATTCAGTGGAGCAATATCAGCTTTAAGACCTTTCGTGACGTTTTCACTCACAGACTTGATAATTTCCTCAACTTCTTCCTCTTTGTCTTCTGTGACGAGACTCTGGGAATGCAGAGATAAACAACATTCCTCAAAGATGTGCTTGATATGCTTTTAAAGACATCGTCTGGTATTCCACAGCAGCTCGAATGCGTCCAGAGAAGACAGGCCTCGCATTTTAGCCATTTATCACCATCTTTCCGCCTGCATTTGTCACATTCATTCACTGATATCGAGCCTCCACGGCGACTTTTAGGCGGTGCCATTATCTGAAATCTAATTAAATTGTATAATAAACAGACATCGGTATTGATAATAAATCAACCTGGAATTATAGTATATTCTGTGTGTCGTAAATTGTAGTAACGTTGAGAATACGATAAACACGGCTTTAATTGAATCTAAAAGACGAACAGTAATTGATAGATGATCGAACAGGTACAAATCATATGCATATTAATAAACAATTACAAAGCAAGGTAACAAGAGTTCGCAAATATTACCACAGTCTTCTGCGACACATTAAACTTCATCTATGCAGTCTTCTGAATAAGTAGGTTTGCGAACCACCCGCCCTAATCGAGGGCTCTGTTATTTCAACCCTCAGACGCTGGGGCTGACTGTCTTCCCTTAACTCATTTTCAGTCATGGATGGCAGACGAGAAAGATCATGGGTGGAAACTGTCGAAGTTCAACCTTGCCGAAACTGAACACGAGCGAAGTGGGGAGAGAGAGTTTCTATGAGTTTTACAACTTCGCAAGGGGCGTCTTCTTTAAGTTTATGATGATTGCGATAAAGGACTAAATTGCCTGGCTGAGTAGGGTAGTCTGGCAAGTCGGAGCCAGATTTCGAAGACCTTGCAAATTTAAACAGTCGTGAGTGTGGGGTTTCATTTGTGCTGATGCATAAATAGGTGCGAATTGACGCAAGAGCTGCCGGTAAGACCGTAGTCCACTCGGATTTAGTTAGGTTGTTAGACCGAAGAGCCAACGCAAGTGCCTTGCATATTGTGGCATTAGCATGCTCGCACTGACCATTCCCTTGCGGGTGGTATGGTGACCTGCGAGTTCTTATTACTCCGTTCTCCAGAAGAAGAGATCGAAACTTTGTCGATTCAGATTGAGCTCCTCTATCTGAGTGGATGCAATCGGGCATGCCAAAAATCGCAAAAAGTTCTAATAGGTGGCGTATTATGGCATCAGTGGTTATTTCACGACAAGGAAGGTTAATGGGAATCGGGAAAAATCGTTGATTATTGTGAATAAGTACCGGTATCCATTCGATGCATCCATAGGACCAACAATATCGATTGAAAGGCGCTCCCAAGACCGTGTGGCTTGGATTAATGTGCCAGGAGGTGGTCNGGAAAATTCGTCGATTATCGTGAATAAGTACCGGTATCTATTTGATGCAGCCATAGGACCAACAATATCGATTAAGAGGCACTCCCAAGGCCGCGTGACTTGGATTAATGTGCCAGGAGGTGGTCTGAAGAATTGTGATTTTAGCTCACAGCAGACTTTGCAGTTTTGAATCATCGTCTTAATTTCTGCAGTAGAGAATGGCAAATTCTTGCTTCTGCAATAATGAAACATTCGGCTGCAGCCCGGATTTTGAGAGCCAGTTCGATATTGGAACGAAAGATTTACATCAGACAAATCTAATCCCCATCGGCGAATTTTTGAAGCAAGGGCTTGATTGAACAGAAAAGCAACCGATCTTTGATCGGTGAGGACAGAACTGATAGGGCTTGCTGCGAACAAGGGACGCCATCTGGAATAACATTCATGAATAGCTGATGCCTCTTTCTCGATAACGAAGTGTGTCTTCTTGTTGTTACGCATAACTCTGCTGAAAACGCCAACTGGTCTGCCCTTGTGCGAAAGGACTCCGCCCAATGCCATGTCAGCGCATCTGTTTCAATAAGAAATGGCAGCTTGAAATCTGGAGCGGCTAGACTTGATTCGATAAGTGGTTCCTTTAGCTTTTGTAGGGCTTCTAGTGCCCATTCATGTCTATGGAGTCTCTGCATGCCATCAGTTGGGCAGTCAATTCCGCACAATTAGAAATCCACTTTACATAATAAGCAAAAATGCCGATGATGCGATTGAGCTCCTTCAGAGTTTTCGGAATTGGAAGGTTGAGCATGGACTGGTATCATGCAGGATCTGGTTTGAGTTGGGCTGCTTCTATAACGTGTCCTAGAAAACATATCTTTTGTTTACCAATGTGGCACTTTGGTCTTGCAGGACAGACAGACTTGGCGTGAGAAGGTCCTCCACACCAGTAGCAGACTCATTTGCTTGTTGCAGCGTCGGGTGCGGGATTAGAGTGCTGAGGATAAGTGTTGGTCAGGCTTCTGGCATCTTCGGTTGCTAGCTCCATCGTTAGGGCAATCTGGGCCAATGTGTCACTCGTTGATTCCAGTAGGCGTTGGCGTATGGCTGGCGATAGTATTCCAGATACAAAGGCGTCACGAATCTGGAAGTCACGATGTCCTTCCGCAGACAAAGCTTGAACATGACACTTCTTAGCCAAGTTTTTTAACTCTGAAAGGAAGCCTTCGATAGACTGGCCTTCATTCTGGCGATGGCTCCGCAGCCGACGACGCATCATGATTGTCGATGTTTTTTTGATAAACTTAGCATCAAGAACAGCCAGAGCCGAATGTTATTAAATTTTGTTACCTTGACTTTCACTTAAATTTCATGGATATTAATAAATTTGCCACCAAGTTGAATAGCTTCATTCGATGATATTTAAAACACATTTTCTTGCTTAACCCTAATTCTTCTTAAAATTTCGGTGCCCTCTTGGTACATTATAATTGTTAGTACATACATCAATAGGGACGAATTTAGAGGATTTGCGGGGCTGAGGTCACGTCACCCGCTCCTTGGCTGCGATAAAGAGATGCGCAAGTTATAATTTGAAAATTATATACTCATGCGTTCCTATTTTAAAATTAAAAGGTGGCTCATGAATTTTAAATAATGCTGGTAATCAATTTATCTTGTAATTCAGTACTCCGTTATTTTTATGTAATCTATTTTAAATTTGAATATATGTCAAACTGCCCATCCGTTTGAAAATTTCTAAACACGTCTATATATATATATATATATATATATGCAACAATTATTTCTCAGAAATATCGAACTTGAAATATAATTTTCAAATTTCAAATCAAAGTTTGAAAGACATTCAAATTTTAAACTTGATTTTCGCCAAACTTTCAAAGCCTAGTATTCTCACAATTTAATGATTATTTTGGGACTTTTTCTCGTTTATGTTTACATATTTAAACATTAAGATGCGGATAAACCTACTACTTATAATGTTGTATGCCAAAATTGTATGAATGCACTTGAATCAGTTAATTCAAGTAGAAAATGTGTGCCTTAAGGACTGTACGGTTAACATTTCTGAAAAACAATTTGTTTCGCTGATTCTGATAGAAATACAAATCGGAATATTTTACCATTTCCTAATTATCTACGAATTGTGTCCTGGAATGTTTAGTGAACCATAACTAAGGTAGGGCGCAGCTCCAACTTTTTCATCTGACATTGTCAGGAATTTTTGGAATGCAAAACTTGTTCTATTTTAACTACACGATTTAATCGGCAGTATTAAATAGTGTAGTTAAGACGTAGCTCCAACTTTGTCGGGTGATTTGCAGTCTCTGATAGCTCTTGTTTAAATGTGTAGTAACACGATTTATGCAGTATCGTAATATTTCATTTATTTCTGCAGCAATGATTTATTTTCATTTAAAATGAGAGTATATGTATAATTATTGGCAACGCACCATAATGCTCTCAACTTAGCAATGTGTTCGACTTCCGCTTAGTTGCACAAACGCCAATGAAATTGTCAAGTATGAAACATATCACAGATATTTTTCGTTTTTCAAATCGTTTTATTCATGTTAAATTTTGAATGCATTCGAAATTTTGTATGTACTTCAGTTTTCCAGTTAGTATTTCATTCTTAATCACTTTTTTGTGGCCTTAGAGAAAAATATAATCCAATACATTAAATTATCATTTTTTTGTATTTATTAATGATTTCGTCTGATATACTGCACATTCTTCTTTTAATTCAATTAGTAGTATACACTTATATGCATGGCTTTAAACCAGTGGCGTAGCTACAGGTGGGGCCAGGGGGCCATCCCCCCCCCCATTGAAATCAGATCACCCTCCCCTCAGAGATAATAGTAAGTACCTTATTAGAACATTGCAATAAAATTGCTATATAATTTTCTTTGCTCCATTAAATTCAATGGGCTGGCTACGCCTCTGGTTTAAACTGCTATGCGATTATTTCATAATAATTGAAAATTTAAAAAATGTCCCATTTTCTTATTGAAATTCATGCGTGCATAATGAACTGGTTTGATATTGATTTCAATAATTGCATCTTTAATCCACTATGTCAACTGACTTCAAATTTAAGTTTCATTCCATTTTCTTCTGTTTTAGATTATGGATCCGAAAAAAATTATCGTCTGTGATAATGGTACCGGGGTATGTTTTTCCTAAGTTATATTTTATTAAGTAACATTTTAGTTCGTCAAGTGTGGTTATGCGGGTACAAATTTTCCTGCCTTTATCTTCCCTTCCATTGTTGGTCGACCAATGCTTCGTTCATCAGACAAAACAGATTCAGGAGTTGTATTAAAGGTTTGATTATTTGCATTCTTAGTTTCAAGCATTTTCTTAATATCAATAAATTCCTTTAAACTTACAAACCAAAACGATTAGTCTTGAACGCTAGGAAATTTGATCAGTCGCCTACTGAGATTCTGGAATTTATTTTCAATGTGTTTCAAGACTTTCAATTTTGGTATGTCGGTACATCACTACGTATCAGATGATTTTCTAAGCGGTTTAAACTTGTCGATAACTAAACCCACTATGCTTATAACATTAATCGCAGACACCCCATGCTCAAATATTATGTAGTTGAAACAGTAAAAATAAAGCAAATCAGCAGCTACCTAAAATCTTATTGACTGTGGCAGAGGGCTTATCCTTGTTATTCTTTGTGTTCTATGCTCTGTTATCATTCTTCGCATTTAATGTTATATCCTTAGAATGTAATGTGCATAAAAATTTATCGTTGCTTTATAAGAGTTCCAATTTCAAATGTAAATATTTTCAAACATTACATGAAAAATTACCCGAATCCTTAACCCTTTACTGCATAATTTATTTTTCATGCGTCTTAAAAGATTTTCTCGTACTTTTTCATTTTTAACAATAGTAAAAATAACAAATTATGTCATTTTATACCAAAAATTATTATAATTTATTATATTCATAATTAGTGGACAAATTCGTCCGTTTATGCATTCAAATGTAAAAGCAGTTAAATTTATTCCTAAATACAAAGAAAACAAAGAAAATTGTCTTCATAGGACAACACGTATTGGTTATTTAAACAAAAATCAAAAGAGTTGCAAAACAAAACGTTTACTCCTTATACCATTTGAAGGTTCCTCGTCTGAAAATACTCAGCGTTCTGTCTAGTGCTCGATTTTTTTAATATATTCTTGGGTTATAAATTTTTATTGTATACAATTTTTAATTGTTTTGTTTATTTATCGTTGAAGTGTAAATTTATTGGTGTTTGAAAGTTTTGTGGGAGTAATTCGTTGTTTAGGACATCATGATTGGAGAAGAAGCTTCTGAATTGCGCTCCATGTTAGATATTAGTTACCCTTTGGAAAATGGAATCGTTCGCAATTGGAACGATGCAATTCTGCTATGGGAGCATATATTTTTTAATAAGCTAGGTGTTAACAAAAAGGAAATAGATCAGTATAAAATTCTACTCACAGAGCCGCCACTGAACCCAAAAGCTAATCGTGAGCGAATGGTCGAGGTATGGCTTACTGCCTTTGGATGTTTTTCATTTTCTCTTTAGGTAATGTTAAATCATTTTGGATTTGGTGCTGTTTACATTGGTATTCAGGCAGTCTTGACGTTGTATGCTCAAGGTTTGTTGTTTGTGATGATTTGGTGTAACTGATATTAGGTCTATTAACTGGTGTGGTGATGGATATAGGTGATGGTGTCACACACATCTGTCCCGTTTATGATGGTTATGCATTGTCTAATCTAACAACGCGTTTGGATATCGCTGGTCGTCATATCACAGAGTTTCTCATCAAAGTTTGTAATTTATTTTTTTCTGCAATGGTTTTATGTATTGGGTTTACTTTCTATAATTTTGTGTTAGCTCAAAAAAAATTCGTTGTTCGAAAAAGTTGCATTATCATTTAGTTTTTGACCTACTCATTTTGTGTATAAAGTTTTACTCAGTGAACAATATCTTGTTTATCTAAATTTGTATGCATCTTTTCGTAGTTATAGTACTTCATGTAATTCAATGTTGAAATGGTTTTTTAATAGTTTTTGACCTACAATTTTTTTCGAAAGCTTGACATCGCATTCTATTTCAAATTTCAAGGCTTTTTTGAAATATATTTTGAGTAAGCATTTTAGTTGCTACAGTTACATGGATACGCCTTTAATCAGACTTCAGATTTCGAAACCATTCGTCAGATGAAGGAAAAGCTGTGCTACATTGCTTACAACATCCAGCAAGAAGAAACGCTATCCCAGGATACAACAGTTCTTGTTGAAACCTATACGGTATTGTTCTTTACTTGATTTTCTGAAATTTTATCACATCTATTTGCAATACATAAGTTCACATTGCATGTCTTTCTCTAGTATTGGTTTGTATCGTTTCGTTGCCATCTGTTCTACTTGCTCATATCTTTTTTATCACTACCATTAAATTTATTCTGTCATTTAGTGTCCAGATGGGTTAAAAGTGAAGTTGAGTGGGGAGCGTTTTGGTGCACCCGAAGTTCTTTTTCAACCACATCTTATCAATGTGGATAGTAAGTGACCTTTTGTTTAATAACCGATAGACAATTTTAGATTGTGGTAATCTATTATATATATATGAGATTATATATATATATATATTCTAGCATCCGCAGAGATCGTATAATATTAGATTTATCCAAATTATATCAACTTATTGATCTAGAATCAACTAATTGTAAGGCCCAGTTTATTACAGCCCATGCAAAGGGCTTATCATTTCAATAGGTTTTCTAACTGCAACCATTCTTACACGGCTCTTTATTAATAACATCAACATGATCATACACAGGCAAATTTATCTCCTAAATACTATGTTTGCATGCATTCGAAATATAATTTCATTATTAACCTTGCTGCAGAAGCGCAAAAGAAAACATAGAAAAAGGTTTTTGCATTAAATATGATTCTACAACAACAGTTTCTAAGCAACACAAGAAAATATCCAAAGCCTAGACATATTTTTAGCTATACAAAGCGATCAGATCTATGGTGGCAAAATTTATGGAAACATTTTTCTTTGAATGAGTGGCACAAGCAGTTAAGAATGTCACGGATATCTTTTTTAAAGCTTTGCAAAGTGCACTTTTTCTTTATTATATTGCTGACAGTGGTACTCTGTGCAGAGTTTGTAATGTTTTTGGAGTTTGTAAGTTTACTGGAAGCAATATCATTCGTCAATCTTCAAAATCCATAATAAAAAATCTCCAAAATTTAATCCGATTGCCTGTAACAGAGGGGGAAGTCAAATCATTGACAAAGGCATTTCTAGAAAATTTGGTTTTCCACAAGTTGTTGGTGTAATTGACGTCACACATATTCCAGTGAAACCACCAAAACAATCTCAGGAATATTTTTGTTATAAGAGATATCACTCTATTAGTGTATTGGCTATTTGCGACAGCCAAGAGCTTTTCACATATGCTGAAGCCAAATTGCCTGGAATTGTTCATGATTCAAGAATATATAATAATTCTGCTTTACATAGAGCATTTCTACAAAATATCATACCACAATTTTCAGTAGAATGTTAGTACCATTTTTTACATTAAGTGATCCTGGATTTCCCTCATTAGATCATAATATTAAGGATTATGCATCTTGCACCTTCAATTCGGAAGTTATTTTTAATGAAATGTTGCGAATTCCACGTAATCAGATAGAATGTGCATTTGGTCAACTCAAAAATCGCTTTCGAATTTTGCAATAGAGTATTGAACTTGTGCCAAATTTGATTTTGTGTTGTTTTTATTTACACAATTTTTGTGAGGAAAGCCAGGAGAGTTTTTCAGTGGGAGAAGAAAACAACTACTAACATTCATGATAACGTTTCTGTTACATCGCGAGATAAAGGGGTATAACAACTGAGCACTTTGAAAAAAGCTGAGCATTCATTTGTTTTTTAAGTTTTTGAATTTATTAAAATTGCTGTTTAGTTACTAATTGAAAAACATGTAAAAATCTTAAATTCTAAAAATGAAACATGTTCATGCACCTGCATAAAACGTTCACAATAATATAATTGTTGATTGTTGCTGTTGATGCCAGAAGTATGGTGATGGTGTTGGGATTGGTGCAGCTTGTTGAGTCAATACGTTTGCCATTTGTGTCACACCATCTGTCATTCCATTCAAAGTAGCCTGCTAAACTTCTTGATTTTTTGATCCTGCTGTCTTTCTTCTGAAAATGACTTCGACATATTTTTAGCTAAATGAATTAATTATACTATTATTACAACTTAAAACCTAAAGTTTATAACATCAATTATGTGCACTTATTATGTATGTACATTCATTGATGGCCATATAAATAAATCATATGTATGATCATATAAATATAAATACATATAAACCTGAATTATATATATGAAATATACAAAAGATGAGGTACGATATATATTACAGAAAACGTGATTTCGGTGTCCTAAATATTTCGAAAATAAACGTTTTGAATCAATATTTTTTTAAAGCAGCCTAGTTTACCTGTAATAAAGCAAATGATGTCGCGGGGCGCACTAGTTCAGTCTAGTACATACTTAGAGCATAATACGGAAATATATCGAAATATCGAAAATCATATAAATAGATTTTAAACTGTCTGCATTGTAAAAGATAATTTCCAATTTCAATTAATGTTGACACTTGTTGTGGACCAGACAAATCATCCTGAAGTTTCCTTCGTTTTCTTTCGAACATAGTAGCTGGTAAAATTTCTTGATCTTCTCCACCGTTTGCGTTACTATTACATGTATCACTGCCAAAGGTTAAGGAACTTGTTGCAGGTGATCCCTTATTTATATCACCAGACCGTTTGCCAGCATCTATTGCAGCAAGATAATTAATGCGTATCCTTTTCATTTTTTCTTTTACACGAATGTATGCATGGAGATTATGAGAATGCTCTTCCTTTGTTGTAGGTTGGGCTGCATCAAATCCCTCAAAAGTTTTACTTAGTTCCTTTCTCAAGTATTCATATTGAGCAACAGGGTCAGGTTCAAAATCAATGCCTTTGCCCTCACAAGTACACTTATTTTCGAGAAACAATATTATCATCATTGTAGTTTCATATTTCGTCCAAATACGTTTATTGGGACTGATAGCCTCAACATCGATACAGTCTAACATAATCAACTTATAATAAAGAAGATTGTGACGACCGCACTGATTGGTTTAGCGCGGCTTTCAGGAATGCCCGGGATGTTGAAATCTTGCACTGCTAGCAGTGCAAATTAAAATGGTTGTAATGAACGCACTTTGAAAAACAAAACCGGGGAATGTTGCACGGGCTGTAATAAACTTGACCTAAGTAGGCAAACAAACCCCAGTTAGAGAAGCGTGAGAATTTACATCTAATTACTGGACTGCATGTGAGCAACAAAACATTAGACAAGGAATTAATGATTGAGTGTATGTAACAGCAGGTTGTAATTCATGGCATGATTTCTTTATATAGTAGATCATGAATAGATTTAACAGCTTTCTTCTGCATAATGACCATAAATAATAAAACTCCAGAGATATACGATTGTAAATTTTGGATACATGTATCGCAATAGCAAGCAATTTTCAAACCAGTTCGTAATCTTCAGCCAACAATTAGTCAAGTGATTCCTCCAGTTCAATTGAACTGGTTCAATCAGGAATTTTTCTGGTCCTGTGTGATGTTTTTCAATTCAAGATGGTGCTTAATACGAGCACACAAATATGTATACAATATCATCGAATTTATTTATAAATATTTTGTTCCCAATTAAAATTCAAAAGCCCAATAATATTGTAAATACGAAATTCTCGACAGCTTGAATTCTTGTACTCTAGTCAAATAGCCTTTTATAAACCCAAACGATTTCTTTTGTACATCTTTTGTGGACATGGACCGCTATTTTCGAAATTTTGACAGTTGATATTACAATTAGTTACCGCAAGATGGCGTATTGTATACACTGTATTATTAGATGCGTATCTAAAGCAACTATAGTAATGGTATGAAAACCAATGTGATATTTTGAAAATTTTAATATTCTTAGAATGAAAATCCAATTAGAATACAATGATTTTTGCATGCCTCACCAATTCCCATAAAATTGTCTTGCACAAACTGCAAACCCAATATTCAATATGGTTGTTTAAAGATATGTGCGGATGTATACGAATTTTTTAACGATTTTGTTTAGAGCCGGGTTGCGCAGAGATGTTGTTTAATACCATCCAAGCAGCTGACATTGATTTGAGACCAGAATTGTACAAGCACATTGTTTTATCCGGTGGAAGCACAATGTTAGCGGGTTTTCCAAGTAGATTGGAGAAAGAGATTAAACAGTTATACTTAGAACGCATTCTCAAAGGAGATAAAGATCGTCTAGCTGTATTTATATTTTAAAGCATTTCAGATATTAGTTTCGTATTTAGAAATTCAAAGTTAAAGTTGAGGATCCTCCACGTAGGAAGCACATGGTGTTTTTGGGGGGAGCAGTTCTTGCAAACATCATGAAAGATAATGATTCATTTTGGATCACTAAGCAACGCTATAATAGTGAAGGACCCCAAGTCATAGATGCCATTCTTGGTCGACCCAGTTAACTATATGTTCGAATTATAATCTATTCGCTTGAATGAGTCATCATTCTGTAAATACTTTGTAAATCGATGCCGTTTTAATAAATTCACAATAATTATTTCTATAACAATGCGTTCACGTATATTTTAGCATCATGGGGTAATGTGTACGTAAACAATTCAAGCATACAAAGTACGCCATTAACAACAAATCAATCTTTGAATTCCAAGAATTCTCAATGGGATTTGCTTAATTAATTTTTGTTATCTTACATATTTATTGAATCCAAATTAAATTGAAGTAAAATACCTCTCAAATAGCTTTATTGTGCTTTTTGCACTGTGTATGTTAATTTTGGTAGCATTGGTAATTAATGTTTTCAATTTTAGTAATTCTATGTATTCATTATGGCAAGGATTCATTATCCATTATTACTTTTTATTAAAAATTTGAGTTTTATACCGATATATTATTTTGCTTTGGTGAGGCGGCTTTCTTATTCAAATTGGCAACATCTTGGAAAAGCTAAGGTTAAGTTGTCTTTTAGTTATAATTTCCGCCACCAGTCAGCAAAATAATATAGTAAAAATATAAATTCAATGGGTTTGTCCAGTAGTTATTGTTTTTCTACAAAGGACGAAAATATTAATACAACATAAACACTACGAATAATAAATATTTAAAAGTTGAAAATGGTAGTGAATTTCTTAGTATTTAATTTAAAAATATTTGAGATTGAAAAACTAGTTCCCCTTGTTTAACAATGTACAGAAGTAATATATGATTGATGTAGACGTTAATTTTTGTCATGTTCACGTTTGGAATTTCGTGGTTTTTAGAATTGTCTGCTTGAAATTTAATTCACATCCTTAATCTTCTGCTTTTCTTCCCACTACACACAATAATAGTAGGACTAAGTTACGTTCTTAAGTGTCAATTTGCACGCATCTCTCAAATGTAACATTCATATATCTTACATGATCTATGTTGTCTGAAGACGTCTGTACATATTCCAGTTTGACTACAAATGTGAGTATATAATAAAAGAGGATTTATATAACCCTCGTAGTCTTCAAACTTATGCTTGCCATGTTTATGAATGTCTTTCACAATATCTGGAAACGATATTAGAACAGGTCCGGAAGAGAGCAATAAAAAACCTACCAGATTTAGGAAGCACTACATCTAGATTTCTTCAATTGAATGCACATTCTTGGTGTAAGGGCATTTTGTGTTTTTGCGCATCATAATCTTTTCAAATTCCTTTCCTTTCATGACATCAACAAAAATCATTTTTCATACCTATAATACCAATTCCTTTATGAAATTGTACAGAACTTGGTTGATGTTTATTTAAATAATTGTGCAGTTTTTAAATTCTTTTCTCATGTTTATAATTCATAAAATTGTTTACGTACTTCTACATAATTCTATCACTTGTGAATGTATTTGATCAGAAAATTCATTCTTGATTGACATCAATGAATACATCAGTTTTACTTGCTTTGGTCCTTTATCAAAAGCTTTACAACTTTTCCAAAAGACTAGCATTACTCTGTCATAGACAGAGCCATATCTGTTATTATTAATATTTAGCAGCAACAGTGCCAATTGTCTACAGTATTTTATGCTTCAATTCATATATTTTTCAAATATTTCAAACTCCTTGTATTGTAAATTACTATGTTTGCCAAAATGCATGATTATATCAAGAAGCAGACATAACAGAGTAAATGGGAAAGTATATGACAAATTAACCACTTGGTTTGTTAATTTATAGTTTTTACAAATTGCACCAATTTTAAGCTATGTTCAAAGAACTGCAGAAAAATGTTCAACTATGTTTTATCAGCTCAAATGAAATTTTTACAATTACAGAAACTTTGCTAGGCAATGATATCAATCCAAATTTGCTTAATTCACACCTCACAGTCCTCAAAATGTTTGTTAAGAATAGGTATAGTAGAAGTGGTGGTCTTATAATTATAGTAACACAAGCTTTAAATCCAATATGAAAAAATTTTTATGCCCTTTCATTAATAAATCAGATGAGCTCAAAAGTGAAATTTCAAAAATTTATATTGATAAAAAATTTACTGATAAAAAATCTAAATCATTTAAATCAGACATTTAAAGAATTAGGTAACACCAATCTTCTCAAAACTCTTACATCAGAAGGTAGGCCATCAAATTGTAAGTTGGCAATTCAATTTAAATTATCTACTTTAAAAAATTTGAAACTATTGTAAAATATTTGGACGTTAATAAATCATTTACCTTACTTTATCACTAACAAATGTCTTCACATCTCTTGCAAGCATCAATCATTAGCATTTAATCAATGTATAGTTGAAAGCAAATTTCCAGAAATATTGAAAAAGTCAGATATAACACCTTTGTATAAATATGGAGATCACCTTATTGCAAAATTATAGAGCAATCTCAAAAACACACCCTTTTAGTAAATTATTTGGAAAATTAAAATTATTGCACATTCAAATCAACCAATACCTTGCATCTGAAATATCATATCATTTAAACCATATCATTTTCCACTAAGCATAGTAAAATTGATTCAATTATTTCAATTATGGGAAAAATGAATGACATTTGCAGCAAATTTTGGTGGTCGACGTTACCGAAAAACTGTTTTTCAGTTCCTTCGAACGGTTTTGTGGTCGAAGGATACATTAGAACAATTATCAATATAAGCATACATTTGTGCTCGACATTACTGCTAGGTTGTTACAAATCAAGGTGGGTCGATAAGTCTGAAAACATGTTACTGACATTTCTGACACACTTTTGTTTCGAAGGAATTGCTATTTTGTTTCCAAATTATGATATTACTTTTTTGAGTCTAGGATGAATATTTGTTATATTTTGTTCCAAAAAACTAAAAGAATTCTATTTTTTGCAATTTTGATTTATTTTTTGAATAAATAAAATAGGAATTAT
>CABFPE010000302.1:620773-644630 GCA_900660155.1 Hofstenia miamia
GATATTGTGACTATGTTTGACTTTAACATCTAAGTATATTTGTTGTGTTTGTAATATTTTTATATTTTAATTTTTCCAAACGTTGGTAGTGTGTATTACTCTTTAAGAATGTTTGTTTAACTATGTTTAATATTTTCCGCATGTATTAGCAAAATAGTTTTAAATTAGTTTTGTTTTTTAGCATGTATACTAGTCATTCATTTTTTACTATTACCTGTGATAAACGTGTTAACTACGAATTTTGATAAATGCAGTTTTTGAAAGTTTTCCGGATTACAATGTACGTTTTTCGAAATTATGGAAAATTTGATATGTGTGGTTTGTCATTGCGTCCTGTGTTTTTACACGTAATGGAAATTTAGTCTAATATTATGTGAATACCCGAAAAAGTAATGTAAATTTAGCCAGCAATAGAAAAATCACAAATGCGTGTTAAGTATACAGTTGAGTGTAATATATATATTAACAAAAATGTAATGCAAACAATTGTGATATTAACAAAAATTAGTCATACCAAAAAAATGGCCCTAACATGAATCATGAAAATCAATTAAAAGCATTACTAATTGAAATCCATTATTAGATACACTTAAAAATATCTGACGTCACTAAAAACCCATTAGCTGAGATGTCAATCAACTGGTGAGTCACTAATTATCATTTGCAAACACCCCTCAATATCTGTGAGTCAGCACTTAAACAACCCCCGTCAAAATTCACGGTCTGTCACGTGACATGTGACGTCATAAGCTCTCGACCAATTAGAGGCGTTTGTTTGTGGCAGGCTTCCACCCCCATTTACTACTAATCTCTAATTTCAACAACACAATGAGCTTTAGTTGTNCTTGGGCACCTACTTGATTTAAATTAATTGTCATTTGTATTAGTTCTAAATGCTGCCTTAACTCTTTCACTGTGAAATTCGACTTTAGTCACATGCCAACATTATGTCTGACTGTGAAATTCCACTTCAGTCCGCATCTCTGAAAAAACTTCTAATAAAATGTCCAAAATTTGGTGTAATTCCATGTAATTCTGTATAATAAAGTGTTTTTTTAAGAAAAAATTGATTTTCATTTTTTGTGTCAAAATGACATTTTTTGAGAATTTCTGAAAATTCATGAAATGCAGTGAAAGGGTTAATTTAGTTTGTGACATCACTTTGACATTTTGATTTTTTGCTTTGAGTGCAGTAATTCAAACTTATAATTATTTGTCCCCTTGATTTATATTAACATGTGATTGCTCTATAATTTTGCAAATGAACTCAAGCTGCAAGTTTTGTAAATACTTAACAGGTAATAATTCATGAATTATTATAAATATCTGAGAGATTTGTAGTGAACACACAATAGATTTAGTCTCACTTCAATCATGTTTGCTTTTTCCTAAGCTCTTTATTACTGTAATGTAGCATCCACTACCAAGCTCTAACTCACTTTGACTGATTCCTTTTGAATGCAATTCTGTGTTAAGTGCAGGGATGTACTTTTACTAACTGCTTTATTCTATTAATACTCTTAGTTGGCTTTGACTAACTATATTGTAATCAAACACTGTTTAGGTGTTTACAGAATGTTGCAGTTCTCCTGGTAGATAATATTTCATGAGGCCTCTTGCAAACTCTGATCTCTGAATCTTCCAACAAGTAGTTGACTTTGTCATCAGTGGATCTTTCCCAAAACCTCAGCTCAATGAAGTAACTTATTTGTTCCCTAGCCTAAATCAGTGCAAACCTCAAGGCTGGATGTAACTGACTTAAACTCAATTTGTATGGTGTAATTTGTCTTTACAACCAGGCAGTGTCACTAGCTGCTTAATAAATCTTCATTTAGCCATTACTGAAAAATATTGGCTTTAATTATTTTAAATAATTAAATATATAACTACTTGCAGCTTCCTAGCCTACATTTAATAAATAATACATTCTCTGTCTCATTATTGGTCTACTTATAGGTCACCTACATAGTCTAATTAATATAAAATACAATAATCTATGATTGGTTATGCAACCATTTTTTCTGCGGTTTTTATTATTGCATACATGTCAATGAAAGAATCAATAGTCAACTAAACAGAGAAAAACTCCTAATTGTACCCCTAACATAAATGCATAGGAGACTAACAACTTTATTTGATTGTTTCTATTTGTACATACACTTAATAAATTACACTGTGATGATAATATACTGCTGGTGTAGACAAATGCATGGCAATTACATATGATTTAATTACTTATTTACATAGCTGAGGAAATAAGAACAATTGAGATCTGGTTTATTTAAGCTAGAAATTAACAACTAGAGACACACAATTAGCACCTTGGTGACCTTTGATCTATTCATGGATACTGCTTCAGCATGATGCTGTGTGAATTGGCCACTGTTGGAGAAGAGTCCTTGGTGAAATACTTTCTGTTTCTTTACTGAACTGGCAAACTACCAATGTTCTGTTTTTCTGTTAGAATGTGAATTGCTCTCTATGATGGTAGCCTTTGCAATCTTCTGCTTATCAATTGAGTTCCCTAGTACCACTGGAGTAGTCTGAGCTCCCCCACGATTATACTTGATATGGAGTTCACTAATTTAACAAACAGATTTGATTTTGTAGGAGACATCAACTTCAATATGGTGAATAATTGATGTGTCATTGTTTCTATTCCAACTACAATGAGAAAGGATAAGACATTCATGCATTAAAGTTACAAAAGCAGAAAATCTGTGTAATGTATACAACCACACAAGAATCATAAACCAAATAAAACTGAAAAATTGTGCAAAGTCAACAAAACATGTAAGTCAGCAAATGTGGACGCCCTGAAAATCTGTATAAACCAAAAAAAAATGCAAAGAGACAACCACTGTGTAAAACTAATATAATAAGAGTGCATTAATGAAAGCAGCATGTATAACTATAAATCTTACTAACAACATTGCATGAATAATGTTTCAAAATGATGAATATTTTTTCTGATTTGTATTTGTGAAAAACAAATTAAATGTATTGAATTTTTACAATGAAGTAGATGCACATTTAAAAAACAAAATGTAGCCCCTTGCATGTAAAGTTTAGAAAATAGCAAAATTAGATTTTTTACATATTGTTAATCATTAGAAACACATAGAAGTTTTAATGGATATCATTAGTCAACAATGTATTATCACAAAACATGATGGAAGCCCTCAGCTAACAATGTCATGTATATCAACCCAAATGTATGCAAACAAGTAAACATATAAACAAAGTAAAAGAAAACATGCAAACTAAATTGGCCCTCTGGAAATATCACAAAGCCAATAAATCACAAAACTAAGTACATGAATATTCAGTCACCACAAAATGAAAATTTCCATGATGTCACTACAACACGCCATCAATATCCACAAGCTGACAAGTTTCAAAGGTCCCCTCTAGACCAATTAAAAAATGTGATCAGACATCTTTCTGATATAACTACTTTTGTTTTTTTTGAGAAATGCTCAATTTTAAGCTATGTTCAATGCACTACAGAAGAAAGTGCAACTATGTTTCACTGGCTTAAATTAAATTTTTACAAATATGAAAACTTTGCTAAGCAGTGATATCAATCCAAATTTGCTGAACCTGTACCCCACAGTCCTTAAAATGTTTGTTTATAATAAGTATAGTATAAGTGCTGGTCATATGATTGTAGTACCAAAAGTTTTAAATCCAATGTTAAACAAAATTATATTTTATGCCCTTTCATTAACAAATCAGATGGGCTCAAAACTGAAATTTTAAATATTTACAATGATAAAAAATAATTTATCAAGAGAAAAATGATACTAAGTAATTTAAATTTAAAGCTAACTTCAATCTTCTCAAAACTCTTTTACCAGAAATTAGGCCATCAAATTGTAAGTTGACAATTCAATTTAAATTGACATATTAAGGGACAAATTAATATATTATAACTTTGATAACAAATCTGTTAACTTAATAATGACTTTCCTTAAAAATCGACAGCAAAGAGTAATACTTAATGGTAAAAAATCAAATTATATTATGACGGACCGTGGGGTTCCACAGGGCACAGTTCTCGGACCTATTCTATTTGCAATCTATGTTAATGACATAACTCAACAGGTAAAAAACAGTAAAATTTATCAATATGCAGATGATACATGTCTTATAAGTACTGATATAAATGCCTTTAATGCAACTAAAAATCTCCAATATGACATCGAAAATTTAACAAAATATTTCTGAAATAACCAATTGAAAGTAAATATTGAAAAAACACAATTTATAATATTCTCCCCTAAGACAAACAGAAATCTCACAAAAAACATAGAACTTAAATTAAATAATGTACCAATAAAGCAAAGTGAATCTATTAACTATTTAGGTGTTTAAATTGACAATGATTTAAATTTCGAACAATTCTTCATGGCTAAAATTAAAAAAAATGGCTTCTGGAGTTAGGTATATTTATCATCTCAGAAATATTTCAAATACGCACCACAAACAATTAATAAATGCACTGTGCCTTTCACACTTTCAATATTGCTCATTCCTCTTTACAAATATTAATTCAAAACATCACATCCTCCTGTCTAAAACTTTCATTTGGTCCCTTAAAATACTCAATTTTGCACAAAAACATGACAATGCATCCGATTACCAATTAAAATATAAAATACTATCTCCTTATTATCAAATTCAAATGCATATGTTATCAATATTATTTAAATTCAAATTTGGTCAAGTCGCAATTTCGTTTTTAAAACAGTATATTATATTAAATGAACGGTCTCAACAATTTTTACGCGAGGATAAATATTTTAATAGTTTTCACCAAACAGCAACTAAATTATGGAATAACTTAAATAGAGAAATTAAATTTGAAAAAAAATACAAGAAATTCAGAAAGAAATTGTGAACATTCCTCTTTAATAGACAATGCCTACTTAATGACAATAATACACTACATTCATTTGAAAATTTTGTATAAAATGCACACACACAACACACACACACATTTTAATATTATATATATTTATTATATTTGTAAATAGTTTTTTGTAGTTTTGTTGTTTATAGTTTTTGTACCCTTTTCTTATAGCAATAAATTGCTTTTGAATCTTATCTACCTTAAAAAATTAGAAACTATTGTAAAATATTTGGACATTAATAAATCATTTACATTACTTTATTACTAACAAATGTCTTCATATCTCTTGCAAGCTTCAATCATTGGATTTAATCAATGTATAGTTGAAAGCAAATTTCCAGAAATATTTAAAATGTCAGATATAACACCTTTGTATAAAAATGGAGATCACCTTATTGCAAAATTATAGACCAATCTCAAAAACACACCCTTTTAGTAAATTATTTGGAAAATTAAAATTATTGCACTTTCAAATCAACCAATACATTGCATCTGAAATATCATATCATCTAAACCATATCATTTCCCACTAAGCATAGCAAATTGATTCAATTATTTCAATTATGGAAAAAATGTCCTCAAACTAATAAATCTCAAAATAAATCCAGTTGCATATTGCTTCAGACTTATGCAAAGCTTTTAATTCAATGAATTTGGAAATTTTAGCTTTTAAACTTAAAAATTACAGATTTCAACAAAATTCAATTAAGTTACTAATTGTTTTCTTAGAAAATTAAAAACTGTGAATTAATGAATAATAAGAAATCTGATTCTATCTTACAACTGGTAGAGGAATGACTGAAGCATGGTACTAGAGCAATATTGTTTGCAATATTGTAGTAGTAGACTAATTGGGCAATTGAAATAATATCCAACTTTGTTCAATTTACACATGTTACTACTTGACACAAACTGTTTAGCTAGACATTGAAAGTAATTAATCAAACCACTATCAAACTCAAGATAAGAATTCTGAAGAATTTACTTCAAAAATTTCTACAATGGCTTCACTCTATTTATAGTAAAATTCTACAAGTGCCTGTCAATTTGAATTTCAATTTATTGTCTGCCAAAATTGGCCAAAACTAATGACAAGTGATTTTGCCTTCTACAATTTGTCAAATTACTATAATCAACAAGTACTAATTTCTCACATCTACATTTGATAAATCTTAGTTGCAAAATACATCAAATTAATTGCTAAATATTCTTTTACTGACTTCTTTAGCAGCTTATTTGATGGATTATGCTACACTCATCTGTAATTATGGTATTGCAGCACCTGTATCTATTAAGACTATTAATATCACTTCATTGATAGTGATGGGGACCACATTGGCCTCCAACAAGTTTTTTACTACTAAGACTGGTGCACAGTTTATGGGAGGCAATACTCCTTCTAGTTTAATAGTTCATCCTCAGCATTGCTTTCCATGTATTTTTTAACCTCTTCTAGAACAGAGAGGTCATCCTTATTGTAGAACACTTTGCAGTTATACATAACATTAATCTGCTTTCAGCAATCTGTTTTCACTTGTCCTTTAAGTGAGCAGTTATGCTAAAGGAAGTGTTCATGCACTTTTACCCAAACACCCAGATCAGTGCTGAAGATGCCCATACATCTGACACAGATGTTCTCATGATGCTCATCATCACTCTGAAGGGCTTTTGACTTTATGAATGCTTCTATGATATTTTTATGCAGAGACTCAATAACTTACAATGAAACTGCCTGATTAGCTCCCACCTACCAAAGATCAAGTTTTTCAACCTATGAAACAATGCAGTCACACAAAGGGAGACACTGATGCAGATTACCCAGTGACCCAGATACTCCAAAGTCTTGTCCTGGGATGATATTTTAGCAGTCAAGATGGTGGAAGAAATGCAGAAGCTATTGTCAGGTTCTACAGTCCAGCTCCTACCACAAACTTAACATTCAATGGGGGGCATGTAGAGTCACTCAGTGCCCCTATTTTGATTTTATCCTTTTGATTATTTTGGCACTTAAAAATTAGAGTTACATCACAGTAACATCATGATTTGTTGCTATCAATTTATATCAATTTCTTTTAAATCAATTCATATATTTTTTAGTGCAGTTTTTTTAATCAATTTATTATTTGTCCCCTTGATTCAAACCTATATGTTATTGCTTGTTTAATTTTGCAAGTGAACTCATATGCAAGTTGTAAACATATAGCAGGTAATAATTTACAAAAATTGTAATAAATGCTTGAGGAACTTGTAGTGAACACACAATATAATTAGTCTTGCTTCAATTCTGTTTGATATTCTCTACTTTATTTATATGCTAACCCTTTTTAGGTTTCATCATGGATTTTAGTTTGATAATTTCTACTTAAGATCTGGTGACAATTTGGGAGGAACTGCACTGAGTCTGTGTTGACAAATAGCTCCTTAATGGTGACAGAACAAATCATGGTCACTTTAGGTTACAGCTACATGTAAGTGTAGGGAATAAGTGCTTTTAATTTGATCATTTCATTTCATACATGCACTTAATAACAACACACTGCAAATATAATATGCCACCAGTGAATGTTAATGCATGGTAATTACATGCCTTTTGTTTTATTATATATTTACATGAGCTGAGATAATAGAACTCTGAAATAAATTGTTTATTTGAGCTAGAAATTAATACTTGAGACACACAACTAGCACCTTGGCAATAAGGATGGCTTCATGGATATGGCTCCAGCATGATGCTGTGTGAATTGGTCACTGCTGGAAGTCTGTTCTCTATGGATAGTCTGTTATTTCTTTAAAATAAAAATTTTGTGAGCCACCAATGCTTTTCCTTTGCTAGAATGTGGGTCACTCTTTACAATGGTAGCCTCTGCAACCTTTGAGTTT
Organism: Hofstenia miamia; assembly: GCA_900660155.1. Taxonomy (NCBI): domain Eukaryota; kingdom Metazoa; phylum Xenacoelomorpha; order Acoela; family Hofsteniidae; genus Hofstenia; species Hofstenia miamia. Next base: position 628,569 of record CABFPE010000302.1, read on the forward strand.
CTCAGTACCACTGGAGTAGCCAGAGCTCACCCTTGATTCTACAATATATTGATTGTAGGCTACTCTTGAAAATAAAGTGGTGTGACAGAATGCAAACAGAAAGACATTCTTGTTAACCTTACCTAAGTTAGAAAGGTACAAATGTAAAATCACCTATTGTGACCAGAGTAGTAGTGGTGCAATATAAAAAAAAAATTTTTAAAGCTATTTTATTTGTTCAAGATTTATTAATAATCAGGAGTTAAAATACATGTCAAAAAAGTTATGGCAAAAAATTGTTCAGCTAAAAGTCAATTGTTTGGGTTTCAGATAAAATGAGCTAAAACAGAAATTTAAATTTGTAATTGATTGTTAAAAATTGTTTTCAAAAGACCTGTAAGTGATCTTAGTATTTTTATAGTATGCCAGAAATCATCATAATGAAAAACTAGGATGTAATAACAATCAGTATTTATAAACATTTAGTGGAGTTTGCTTGTTTCTTTAATATCACTTAATTATTTGATTTAATAATTACATTAGATAGCTAAATTTCTATGTGGAAATGGTGGTGGTGACTTTACTGATTGACATTGATGGTGCCTACTAAGATTGATTGATGGATATTAATGCCTTATTAAATAAATATATTATAGATATATTCAGGAATATGCATGGGGAACAAACAATTTAGTCATCAGTAGTACTGATGGTTAGATACATTGAAACAGTTACTGCCAAGATTAGTCATTTCTAGAAAATTAATACAGATATCATTGAAAGTACAGGATTTCACAGTGTAAAATGAATGACATCACTACTTTGGCTCACTCAATGTTGTTTTATTGTAAATTTAAGGAGAAAGAACTATTTATGAAACAATCTAAGTTTTTGTCAATGTTTCCTGAAAATTTTGGCATAAAAGAAGGTTGTTTGGTACAAGATATTGTAGAATCTGCATCTGGCCCAATCTAAATGTATTCTAGTGATATCTACCTTTGTATTTTAGATGCATACCTTGTGTCTCAATTTTTTCAACTGCTCATCAGCTATTAACAGTAATTATTTTTCTCCATATTAATTACAACTACATCATATTGAGCTGTGTGGCATCATATACTAGTCTATTTAGATCAAATGCAGTTTAAAGGGTCAAAGCCTAAAGTGCAACCATTGCAATGAAGGAAGAATCAACAAAGTGTGATGATAATAAGATACTGATTTAATGGTAATTGCTCAAGGAAGACAGTCAGTGATTGAATAGTGTGGTGTTCCCTATTGTTGCTTACCTTTGAGTTGCCACTTTTACTAATTTTATACATCAATTGTTTTTATTATTGCTTGCAATAAGGAAATATGTGCAACCAGATGGCATAAGCATATTATTCCACTGACATATAAATATCCTTACAAATAGATAATTACATGATCTTAGATATATGCAAACAATCAGTGTGACCAGCAGAAAACTGAAGTCCAAAATATACTGTCTATAATAATATAATTAAAGTAGTAAATATAGGGGTATTTCTATAGAGATAATATGTGTAATAATTCTTATTACCTACATATATGGATTTCAAATAGAGGTCTAAACTAAGGATAGATATCAAGCTATTTTAACACATAGCTTATTGATTTGAAGGGAGTGATAGCAAAACTCCAATGATAAAAATCCCTAATTCTATGCTTAAATTAGAAGCATCTTCTTATTACCAGAACACTATCTCAAAATAAAATGATGTTAGTGAGCAGCCTAATGCAAAGTCTTGTATTTAGCTTTGGAGGTTCTTAGAACTTCTCATATGTTTCAAGGTTTAGTTTTCCATTACACTTAATAATCAGACCTCATTGATACGAAATAAATCCAAAGTAATTTACTTTATCAATCACTAGTAATTTGTACACAAAATCTATACTAGAAATAAAAAACAAATTAACATGTACCTGTCTGTGATTTTCAGATCTTATTAATGTTAGTTTCTGCTAAATTTTACTACCATGCAAAACTTAATTAGATCAAACAAAGTTAACCCTCTACAATTTGTCAAACAATAACTTGCTGACAGATACTATTTTATTTAAATAAATCACTAGTTTTACAAATTGTGTAGTTTATAGATATGATATAATTCAAAATATTTAAATCACTAAGAATCTTTCCTTTTTCTTTCTTTTTGATTATTTTTTTCAACAATTATGCCACAATTTTTCCACAACAGCTGGTCCAATGCTGAAAGAGTAAGATGTGGTACAAGTAATCAGTTCAGTTGTCAAATTGATTTGTGTATCAGATGAAAGCTGCACACACATAATTGAAGATGCAGTAATGTTAGAACTACTTGCTTAAGGATATTTTTACTTACTACAGGAGATATAATCCAATATATTCTTTCTGCAAATTGGTTGTGGAGTGCAGAGAGAATGTCTTCTAGATCTCTCTGAGTAACATATTATCATTTCACCCTCAAATTGATTAAAATATTCAGAATATGTAAAATTAGATTTACATTAAATAATAATTTTGACAAATTAAATTAATCTGTTAAACTTTTTGACACAGAGTTGAGGACAATCTGAATTTAGTTCTGCCCAGCAGAAATTTGAATACTCAAGTCACCCATTTGCCAAAACCAATTGTAAAACAGGTTAGTTACACTTAATATTTGACAAGATTAATCCTGATTTGTGAACTTAGAAAAAGCATGAAAACTTGTGATGTTACCATTTGAAAAAAAACCAGTAATGGAAAGTACCCGAAAATTGGTTGATGAAGAACTCTGAACTTCTTAATATTTATTAAACTAAATTAATCTTAATACTTTTTTTTCTTGGAAATAATATAGTTTACATTTAACTATCTTAAAAAATTTACTTAATCAGCATTTACTTATTCTAAATTACACAATCATCTTGTACATATTTATCTAATATTTGTATTTTAGGTATTTACAGTCTGTTGAAGAATTTCTGCACTGAGTAGCATCTTTGTTTTAGCTATACAATTTAGAATCAAGTTTCAATTACAATATTTTATTTTTATAAGATATAATTATATAAGATAGATATAAGCTCAAACATTGCAGACATCTGGAATTAGCAATGTGTGCAAGGAATTCCCAACATCATGACTGATGTGGCAGACAAAGCTATTCTTTCACTTTAGGTGAAATTGATCAGGATTTTTATTCACTTGCATTATCATCCACTTTTGCATACAACAAATTTAGCAAAAATACATGTTAGTCTGCTGATCTTCCATACAGGCTAAAGATACCTGTGTCATAATTCTTTTAGATCTCTATTCTTTTCATTGGTTGAAGTTTGTTAGTAATGATTACTCACTCATAGTTGTAACAAAAACTCCATATGGGTTTTTAGTCTATCAGGGGGACTGGGCTGCACATTTTTACTAGTTAACATATGGCAAGAAGCCTGAGGGTTTGATGGACAGGAGGGAAGATATAAGGGATAGGCTATTAGAAGGATTTGTAATATACATTGTAAGAAAGAATGAGTACAGAGAAAAAATGGAAAAATAGGTATATCCAAAGATCTAACAACTTACAAGAAAACTTTTGAATTAAGCAATTTGAATCTATGACAAGAATACAAAAAAGTAGTACAACAAAAAAACAACAATTACAATAACATTCCAAATCAACAATTTGAGAATCCATCACTGTAGACAACTAAAAATTCAATAACTTCCAGTATGTGGAACTCATTCAGTTAATTGGTAACATGATAAACAAGTAAAACTATGGCATTAACATCAACATCCAGGAGAGCATCTGAGCAATTCCATTCACAAAAGTACAAGATAAAAATGAGACAGCTTTATATAGACAACAACATTTAAAGACATATACAAAAATCCAACTAAAAAGAACTACAGAACCAAATAACTATAGTATGCATATCATCTGACATCAAATGCACAAGAGAAGAAATCCATCCTAGCTCCTATGGGTTCAAAATCCCATCAGGGTAACCATGTAGAATCAAAGTTGGATTACTTATAACATGGTAAATCCAGTACATTGAACTCAGAAAGTTACTCCATACCATACAAAAACTTGAAAGAAACCTTTATCAGCTGGTGATTCCAATGTCCAACACAGGTATGATTTAATAACAATTTATTGGTATTTAAATTAGTTTTTTTAAATATAGAGAATATTATTTCACCAACACCACAAGGCATTAGGCCAACCAACTAACACTGAGCTTATTTGATTTAAAATGAGAAGCTAAAATGGCAGTACTCTATGTGCTGCAGTTTTAAAATAACTGGCTCAAGGGAAATCTTACTTGATGTTTGTTAGGCCTTACACCCTACATGTATAATAAAATGGTATGTAATTGCCATCAATTTGTGTTAGCCAATTGCCAAAATTTTGCCACAGCATCATTGCTATGTGCTTCTATATGGAAAAATACAAAATGGTAAGTTTCATTAACCTAATGCAAACACAATTAGTGAAAGCTTTTGTGAAAGCTACAAGCTACTATTTGCCTTGAGGTTCCAGATTCCTAAATTGTCATCAGACAAAAACTTTTTACCACTATTGAAAAGAGAAATAAGCAGTAATATTAACACAAATATAACCAGCTTCATAGCTAAATGAAATCGATTCTAATGATAAACTCAACAGGTGGTAACTCTCAAATTTATACAATTATCAATGACTACCTGCACATTGCTACCAACACTTGTTTTCAAAAAAAATCCCTTGCAAAGTTTAGCTTAAACCTTTATTTCATAAAGGGACATATATGTCCCAATAACATTTTCCAAATACTAAAATCTATTTTAAATGTTTATAATACTGTTGGGACATATATGTCCCATGGTCGAAAAACACATGTACATATTATAAAATTTTTTAATTTTGCTTATGGTAGTTAAGGAGTGTCATTATAAGTGAAAAAACGATTGAAAGTTAATTGTGCAAGATTTGGATCAAAAGGGTTAAATAACACTTGCTTAAAGCATGGGACAATTGAGTCACTGCACATTTATTCAATTAATGATAACTATTAAAATTCACTGCATAATGCTGTTTGTAATTAAAATAAATCAAATCTAACTAAATCAGGGATTTACAAATCAATTTAAAATTAAATGAAATTCTGGTCTTTGATATTAGTCTCTACTAGTCAACAAATTAAAGGTCTAACTTTCTAGACTTTCAATATTAGTCTCTACCAGTATTTCTTGGAAAATATATCCTCACTTATTTCAATGAGTGGCACTACACTTGACTTTGCCATGATGAAATTATGGAAGCTTTTTACTTTTAAATGCTGAACCTAGAAGAGTGCTGTTACTATTATATCTAATGGACAACTTCAAGTGTATAGCAAATGTAGATGTTTTGACAGCCTTTGGGATTGGTAGCTGATAAACCCTTAAACTATTGTATTTTCTACACCACAATTAAATATATGACCTCAGAGCATTTCTTATTTTGCTATAATGCTAAATGAGATGTAATGTAATACAATTGCATTTGAAAAAAATAGCATAGTTAGTGATAAATGATAGTCCAAGTCAAATAGGATTGAAAAAATCCGTATAATTTAAAATTAGACCATTCTATTAGTGGGGATAAATGATAGTCTAAGTCAAGTAGGATTAAAAAATCCATATAATTTAAAATTAGAACATTTTATTTGATTATTATGCACATTATATATTTAGTACATTATTTAAGGAAAATCTATCCGTGAATACTCAATATCTATGGTGTAAATTTTAAATATTTGAATTCCTAAAGCATAAAAATTTAGCATTCTGAAAAAATACAAAACCATGCTGTTCTTAACTTAATTATATTTTATGTATGTATTGTATATATGTTATATACAATATGTATATATTTTTTGATTTTTGACAATCCTAGTTTGACACAATATATATTGTAAAATATTTTTGAAAATTTAATTTTGAGCTTGATTATTCGAATTTTCTTAGTTCAGTAAAAATTGGCAAAATTGCGAGGCTTAGCCCTCTAGCGTGGAAATGAAAATATAAATTTTAGATTTAGACGACGATGTATTCATATATGTAAATTTAATCTGAATTCTGAATTAAAATGTTAAGGCTGAAGATATTTGCAAATTACGTTAAACGTAAGATTTAGCATGTAAACATTTGGGTTTCTTAATATCTTCAGATTTCCTTATGATTTAATGATTTAAATTTGCTATTAAGAATTTAATGGTTTGTTTTTCATTCGATGATAAATTTAAATTTTAATGGCACAGCTTTTCTCTAAAAAAGTAATGCAATATTGATAGTTTAGTTCGGATGTTTTTGTTGACTTTGAACAATTCCTGTTTGCTAAAACCTGTTACGGATTTCTGTAATACTCATTTTGCCGAAACTTCATTGATCTTGAATTACATGGTCAAGTTTATGAACTTGTAAAATACTGCAGGTTGAATACATCTGAGAAGTACATTTTAATAGAAAATTTGAATCTATTGAAAGCTGAACAAATTCATAGGACACTTAGAAACTATTCTTCATACGCAAGGACAAAAATTATTTGTGAATAGGGCATTTATGAAGTAAATATAATATTTATATTGTACTATTAGTACATATTCCTTACTCATAGCCTGCTATTGAATTAGCAATGTATCGGCCGAATCAGTCTTGCTGTTTTTAGTCATATTTGCCAGTAGTGCATTTGTTGGTGTGCTTTAGGGTGCACCAGATTACACAAATGGCCTGCCAATATATATTTTCCGGAATGAATTCCTCTTGTAATTTTGTGAATTTGAATTCAAATGAATTCACAATAAATTATCAAATGTAAGTCTCATAAAATTTAGATGAATTTGCCCGTATTGAGGGCCATTTTTAAATATTTATTTATTCATAATAATATCACATTAAAATTTAAAATGCGACTGCTAAGTCTGAAAAATGTCAGTGTAAAATAAGTGGTTTAATTTACAACTTTATATCTTAGCAACCAACTTTGTTGCATCATATTCCATTTTCCTCTCGAAAATAGCAATAACTTCCAAAATGTATAAATCTCTTTGTATCACAGTTGTTCAAAATTTCTGATTTCTTATTTTTTCATCATTTTTTATTATTTTATGCAAGATATTGCTCAGAGCATTTGGGAAACGAAAAAATGCACTAGTTTCCTGATTCACGTTACTCCAATATAATAATCCTCTTACATAAAATTTGGTTAAATGTTTTAAATCTTGAAACTATTCTATTACCGAATCACCTGGTTGTTGCAGTAAGTCCTGCTAAGGTAATAATAGTTATTTCTACAACTGTTTTAATTGGGGGAACTATTTATTGTATTCCTACATATTTGTAAGTACGGATGCTAACCAATACATGAATTTGAGTATTATGTAATATAATGTGCTTAGAAAAGTTGTCTATTTATTAATGACCTCTATCGACATTGATTATTGGTAATATATTCCAATTTTTTAGTTTCCAGTTATTCATGTTCTTCCCTATTTAGAACAGAATATGTATTAGTGAAGTAATTTTCAATTTTTATGTGTAAGTATACATTGTTTTATGTTTATAGAAGCAACATGTATTATTTTTTCTGTAAGCTTTCCCCTAGAGATTTTCCATTAAAAATCTACCTAGTATTCGTTGAAGGATTAGATTTTCCCACGAAAATCATGAAGTTTACTAATTACGATTAGTTTCTGTTTGGCTAAATATTTGTTGTCTTGTGAATGATTCACTTATCTTTTCACTTCATATGTCGACGGATAATATAGTTGTTAAGCAAATGCCAATGATTTTTAATGGATACTCTGTAGGGTTTTCAAAATGCACATTCCTAATATTATTGTGTATTCAATATTAAAATTTTATTGCATGCATTTTAGTTATTGTCAGTTCAAAAATATTTCCCCTAGCAAATATTTAGAGTATACTGCACTTTATCAGATATTTATACCGCATGCACTAAAGTAAATTAAAGTAATTTTCCCCTATTTTATTGTGCATTTAAGATATTTGCCCTCTTATGTTCTTTGATTATTAAAGCCTCACAGATCTTTGTATGGGCTGTTTTCATTGCTATTATATATATATATATATATACTGTATATATGTATAGCGTGAGCAAAAAACAGATTATAATATAAGGAAAATACAACCACCCAACAAGAATTTTAAATTAACGTCGCAAAATATAACAATAAAGTATTGTGTTGTGCTATGATCGACAAAATTCCAACGCAATGTAAAAATTTTTCAATAACCATACAGAAATATAAATACATTGCCTAAATGACTTATTTTCTATGAATTCCGTCCTTTGCATTTGATGTATGTGAATTGTGATCATTAACGAATTTTACTCAATATTTTTTTAGAAATCAAAAGGTCAATGTTTTCTTATACTGAATTTTTTTCCTCATGGCAGGGAATTTGTCTTTGTGTGTTTGGAACTTACTTTTTCACCTCAGCAATTCTATTTGTATTTCCAGGCATTTTGCATAGAAGGAAGCGAATTCTATTTTCATCTCGTCATATAGCTCACAGGTATTATATATTTTCTGTATAGTCTTATTTACAACTCAAGAATGACTTCTTTAAAATTGCAAAATTTGCAATGTTTTTCTTTAAGCTTGCAAGTGTTTGCATTATAAATAATTCTAACAGGAATTGATCTAACTTTTTGAACAGAATGATTAAATGGAAAATCACGTTTAACAGTTAGGCTCTGCGTAAAATTTACTACACTTGCCTCTGCTGTCGAAAATGACCTCAAAGTGTATTACCAAAACTTACTAACTAAAAGAAATCATTCACGCTTGTCACAAAGGCCGAATTTCATCTTATTTCTAAGCTAAATATCATTTTTGATAGCATTTTGACAAACATTCTGGTAACCCAAGATTACATACCCTACGGTAACCTATGTACTAGTACATGACACCAAACTCACAAACTGCAAAACTATAAAATATATTTGTTCTAACAGCTATTGCAACAAAACTTAACTTGATGTTCCTTGCATATATGTTTGTCACACCGTTTATTTGCTTTATGTTTAGAGGACATATGTCGCATCTCTTTCTTTTTTTCTTGATTCTGGTGACCAAAACTAGTGGGTTTTCCAAATCCTAATATAGCTTTTCTGGTTTCTCTAGAAATTCTAGGGTTACAGTTTCGCTCTTTCATAGAGTGATTCATGAAAGATAGAACCAACAATTCCAGAAAATCAAATTTTGACAAAGATAATTTGCTTGTATTTTTAAGCATTAGGTAGGCGTTCTAGGAACCAACATCTATCATGTTGAAAAAAAACTGTCCAACATACACTTTTCCGTTTTGATGAAAATATTTTTTACAATGTGATCTAATTTGTCTACTTCGCTTTTGTACTTATTATAGTCTAAAATAATATCAGTTTCTGAAGTAACTATAGATGTGGCACGATGCTCACTAAAAATAACGAGCACAGGTTTAGATGTTTTTTTAACTAAGTAAAAGTGCCCCATTTTTTTTCGGTAAAAATTGAAAGTTCCTTTTATGGTTGATGGAATGCTTTTGCACTTTTCACTATATCCATTGAGTTTCGTGGAATCGTTCCAACATATGTAGTTCTTTGTGTTTTGATATAACATATGAGCGGAAGAGTTGTTGTGAAATAATTATCACCTTCAAATTATATCTGCAATCAAAAAACGGTTGTAGCAATTGGCAAGTAACCTTTTCGTACTCTTTTGATAATCCACCAAATTCATCGGAATTGCAAAGTGTGTGAGAGCCGATGTAAGGTAAACCATTAAATGCAAGCTATTGGTTGCATCTGTTAACCAACAAATTTTAAAACCATATTTGCCTGGTTTCGTGGAAATATACTCTTTGTAGCATAGTCTTTCATGAAACTACAATTTGTTAACTGAGGTTTTGGATTATAAATTTTTGTAAATTCCGTACAAAAATGTTCCATAACTCAAATAATTTTTGAAAATTGATTTTCTTTAACTGCTTCGCTATTGCAGCGTCTATCGTTAAACCTGAAAACAGTTCTAATCATTTCAAAGCATTGCCTTGACATAGATGAACGGAAAGCAGCAAATCTTCACGTAGTATTCCAAAGCTTCTCAATATTGTGATAATGTTGTCTTTATGTACCAGCAAGTAAATATATAACAATGAAACATTAAGTGTCACTTCAAATGATAGACTTCCAATTCTTGTTGAAAAAGAGTGATGATAAGAGCTTTCAAACGTCTAACTTCAATATTGGTGTAGTAAACAATCTTATCAATAATTTCATCAAATATAATCATAAAAGCATCATATGGGTTTTCGGGCTTGACAAAACATAGAAAACCCGGTCTTCTCTTCAACAAATTTGATACAGGTCACTTTCTGAACTATCGTCACATCTGTCGTCATCATCAACTGAATATAAAGTTTTGGTCGCATCTGTTATATCATTAGCATGGTCATCATCATTATCTTCAGACTGATCAGAAATCTCATCATCTTCTGTATCAAAAAGCAATTCTAACAATTCTAGTATACCTGTTTGCCATAGGTCTAGATAGTCACATAATTCAATAAATGTGAATGCCAACTAAATATAAAATAATAAGACGCAAGTAGATACGATAAAGTAATACAATAAAATAATTAGAATTTAAATGAGACCAAAAATTGAAACTAGTTACAGCGAAAATGATGTTATACTATTCTATAAATATTATATATCAAATATTGACCCAAATAAAGGTTGAGGCATGAAAGATTGTTTGTGTCGCCACGTTGACAGCTTAGAACACATTTTAAATGGCATACAATGTAGTACCGAAAATGTTGAAAACTTAAGTGACCTTACAGAAATGTAATATGTAATGCATTCAGGTTCATTGTATTAGATAAAAATTAGTCCAATTTTAGACCCCCAGCCCACTGAAACATTTAGTGCCAGTGCCATGTGACTCAGACTAGTATATCCCAGGGACTGAGTATTCTCATAGAACCCTTCTAGTGGCTCGTCAAATTAACTATAATGTGAACAGAAATTAAATTTAGTTTAGACCAGTGCTATAATTGGATTGGTTAAAAATGCTAAGTTCTGTTAAAAATAGAATATCATTTGACATTAACCAAATATTTTCGTTCTATTCGTTCTGCTTTGTACAATTCAGACTAATTTTGTTTATTATAAAAATATAATGGCCCACTTTGGGAAAATATTATACAACAATATTTTTTACACGTTTGAAGTGCATAAGCTGAGTGTTAGAACAGTTTTTATCAGTGTAAGGTATCAAATATATTGTATACATAAATTAATAAGGATGGCCATTTGATTTCAAAAATCATTAAACCCAAAACTTTATTAACATTGTCAAACAAGATTAAAACAAAAACCACTACTTCGCTAATGACAAATGTGTAGTAAACAAAAATCAAAACAACAGTTCATGTAAACTCTAAAATTAGTTGAATGTTTATTTATTATTTCCCTTGTACTTTTTCATTTCTGGACGAGATTTAAAGGCGCTCATTTAACAAGAAAATACGCTTTCAGTTAAAGCATTGCAAAATGTAATTAAATAAAAATTTTCAACGTGGTGTATATTACATCGTTGTTTACTTTGACGTTTTGGATGGAAAATTCATATTTTTGTTAGTCAAATGACTTTTCCATTCCTAAATTTTATCAATATTTTGTTTTTGTGCTGTAACAAAAAACATGAAAAAACAAAGCGCCATATATAAATTTTTTTGGTAGGTTTTATGCAACTTACTCCAAACTATGAACAAATTTTGTGAAACTTTTTTTCATTTTTTTCAATATTTATTTTATAATGCAATCAAATATACATCCTGAGCAACATTGAAAAAATAGCATTTTGTCTCCTTATAAATATTAAAAAATGGCGCGTTGCTTGACAATGCGTCAATTTTTACAAATATATATAAGTTTACATATATATATATACAAACTTTTTTACTGAAATATCTGATAATCTGTTATATTTTTTAGAGGTGGCACAATGCTGTGAAAATTGGCCTAATAAGGCTCAATACCTGACAGAAAATAATGTATCAATGCAATAATCACAAAAACAGAATGGCTGATTTTTATTTTTCTAGCTTTTCTCTACATTCCTTAAAGCATTCTGCGAGTTATTCTTGATTATTGAGCAATACAATTGCTTTATTTGCTGTATCAAAGACACAATTCGTTAGCAGCTGCTAATGAGCCTATATCTGCTTAAGCGGTTTTGAAGTTTTCAATTTCATTCCAGTCTTTTGGATAGGTTTCAAAAAAGCTATCAAATGACTCAGCTCCCAAAAAACCTTCTACTGCTTCTGGTTACTAAAACAACAAACACTTAGCCTTGTTGTTGGTCTTATTTCTTTCAATATCCTTTGAAACTTTCAGAATTTTGAACGTTGGACAGCCAAATTTAAGTCAGAATACAACCAACTCAGAAAAATATGTTCCTCTGAAAGATAAAACAAATTGGATTGACGTTGAGGATAAGAATAAACTAACTGAAGTAGTTTCAAGTCAGGTCTAGCTGCCTGTGGAAAAAGTAGCGGCAAGAATTAGACCTTAATATCAAACTTTGCTAAATCGTTGTTCACCTCCGCGATTTCAAAGTTGAACTGAGATTAAAATAGCCAAATTTAGGATTTCAGCATCCATCATGCTTGATGCATTAGATAGAGCCAAGCGTTTTTAAGATTCTTGGTATTAGGTGATTCACCCCCAAAAATCTACTTCTTGTAATGGTGATTTCGCTCGTGTTCTGCTGTTCACCACGTTGAAATGAGCAATAGCACAGTGAAATTGAACTTTTTCTAAGATACTGTTTCCTTTTATTACTGCCCTTTTAATCAATTACAAGAATACATTCTCAATCTTTATGATGGCGCCCTGGCTAGGATTAAACGGAATTCCAGCAATTCATCAAAGTATTTCAATTTGCCGAATTACAGAAATTGGCGCTATTTGAAGTTTTCTTTGCAAACCTTTGTGATGCTATATGTAGACAAAGTACTTGCTTATCAGGGGAGTTCTTACCCCTTCAATGCGTTCTGATGGCTTAATTAGGAAGTAATTTAAATTCATTATTTGGAATATTCTTTTCAACTAAACATGTGCGAAATACATAAATGCACCTGCATGAAAAAATTGATTTAATGCACATTTTCAAAAATATTTGATAAAAATGAACATATGGATGCAAAATTTCTGAATTCTGAGAGGATGCAGAGTCATTCTTAATTTATACATCGACATATTCGTCTTCAGTGACAATTTACTGTCATTTGTAAGTTAAGTAGGAAAGGGATACTTAAAAGTACTTGATACGTCATAATTAACTGTTTTAACAAAAATAGTATATTTCCGTAATACTGGAAAGGTTTAATGAGATTTCGCCACCTCTAAGCCTATTTCAAATAGTTCAAGATTTTTTACTCATCATTTTTTTCGTGAAATGGAAACACTTCAAAAATTCAGAGGTAAAACTTTCAGTGATTTTTAAATAAGAGCCATCTTAATATATTTATATATATATATATATATATATATATATATATATATATATACATAATGAATAAATAGGAATAGTAATTGTTTTAATTTTTATCAGGTGTAAAGTTGTAATTTCTCAATTAGAAGATTATTTTGTATGAATTTACGATTTTGAAATCAATGTTTTTTCTTAATATGTAATGGGATGTCATGCATTAAGAAACGAAGTGCTAAATAGAGGATTAATTATTTCTTTATATTACGAGAGAGCTAGAGCAAGAAATTTTTTACTGCGCATTAGTTGTATCACCTATAAACTAATGATGGGAAAAATTCCAACCTTATAAAGATTTGTTTTATTTTTCAATTACATGTATATTATTGTATTTTAAAATATGTGATGTAGAACAAGACATTTATTAACTGTGAGCCGAAATGCAAGTAAGAATTCAATATATCCAGTTCATGGTTTATAGATGTTCTGAAACTAATTTTCCTTATAGGACATTCATTACACATTTATGTGTGTATCCTTGTCATAAACATGGGTTTTAATTTCTTGTTTTACCTTGGTGCCTATCTAGGGGTGGTGCAGCTGAGAATTTGGAGAACACTATGAGTGCTTTTAAGCATGCTATTGCCTGTGGTGCGGACATGATCGAATTAGATGTACATTTAACTCGCGATGGCCAAGTCGTAGTCTCGCATGACAATGATTTATCACGTATTTCTAACATCTATTCAGGTCCTTCCTGCATTTCTGAACTTATGTATGAGGAATTACCTCTTCTCAAATCTACAATGGCGTGTCAGTATAATTCAGATTGGGTAGTACATGGAGAGGATCGTAAAATACCACTTCTTAGAGAAGTCTTTGAAGTAAGTTCTCTTTTCAAGTTTATTTTGAGAGCAACAGCTGAAAAATATTTGTAATATAGTTAAAAGTTCCACTTTCTTTTTAGATTAAAATTAAATATGTATATATTTTACTACTCTGTGGTAACTTTTGAGAACTTCCATTTTTAAGCGTACATGCTATTTGGATTTTTGTTGATTTATTTACTGATAAGCAAAGTTGCCAGGAAGTTTGAACCGGATGTTTTCATTCTTAATATGTACACAAATAATTTTATGATTGAATGCTTTGAACTAATGTAGATTCTTTCTATCCATTATTTATTCGTAGTATATTCTTAATAGCGAACCAATGCAGTTATATAAACCTCTAGATTTGTTCTCTTAAAGGTATAAATGTATTTCAATATGCTTGAATGTAATATATTATGTATATTTTAACTTTCCTTCGGAAGTATTTCTAAAATAATTATTAATTTATTGTTTTAGAAGTTTAATTTTACATTCTACAGATTATTAGTGCAATTACTGCTAGACAAACTGTGTTGATTTTTAATATTTGATTTCAAAATTGTTTTCAATTTCCTGTAGCTATAATGATATTGAATTGTAAGGGTTTGTTTTTGCGCAATCTAAGATCGTGGGAATGAAATTTGCTAAGGGCATCCCCATACCAATCGAAATGGACATTACCTTGTTGGTTTTTACAAAGTTTGATATCGAAAAAAAAATTGGTCTAATATGTGAAAAAATTTAACATGTGACACCTAATAAGGTTTAGGCCAGAGAAACCGAACTGCAGGCTTGATTTCAGCACCCCAATGGATCCAAATAATTTGAAATGAATTCTGATTTGTTATTATGTATTACTTTTGAAAGATCAGTAGATTCCAGACCCTTACATTCTTTAATCCCTATTGTTTTCAGGGGCGTACGCAGGATTTTCTGACGGGGACATCATCGTCATTCCCTAATGCGGGCGAAGCCCCGCGAAATTTTTTGAAAATATTGAAAAAATAGGCCCTAAAAATGCATTTCACGATCCTAGATTTTAAATTTCTGAATTTTTACGAAAATTTTGTGATTTATCCAGTCAAAATCAAATTTGGAAACCTGACGGGGGAAGGGGGGGCATTCCACCATGCCCCCCCCCTGCGTACGCCACTGATTGTTTTGTGCTGCAAGCTAGTTTACTGGTGATTTATTTTAGGAGTTTCCCGATGTCCCAATCAACATTGACATAAAATTAGATGACTACAGACTGATCACATCGACGGAATCCTTGATCAGGGAGTTTAATCGTGAGCGTTATACCGCATGGGTCAACAAGTTTGACAGTGTTTGCAAAAAGCTATATCGTGTTAATCCAAACATTCCATTGGTTATGAGTATTCAAAAAGTTATACTACACTGCATCATATTTTGGACTGGACTGCTGCCGTTTATTCCCATTAAGGTTAATTTAACTTATCTGAAAATATAGGTGCTCTGCTCAATGCTTCTTGTAATCTTGTTTATTTATTAATATCGAGTAATGCACTAAAGAATGTGTATATATAAAGCCCGGTGCGCCACTGCTGATTTTGTCATGTCGATTCTTGCTCGGTGTCTTTTTAACTTTTTCTTGCCGTGGCCAGAATGGGCCAACATGCTAAAAACATCGTGTTTTCCTTAATATATATATATATATATATATATATATATA
>CABFPE010000302.1:650263-667280 GCA_900660155.1 Hofstenia miamia
TTTATATGTTAATGATTTAATTTTTTCGCCTATATACGTGATGTAATATTTTTATTTTCACGAAACACGCTTTTTGTTTTAAAACAATTTTTATGTGTTAATGGTTTACTCACCTATATGTGTTAATGTAATATCTATTTTCACTAACTGAGCTTACATTTTTACAAATTATATAGTACTTGGGTGTTATCAAATGTCACTAGATATTTTATTTTGGAATTGTTATTATCGTTTTCATTGCCCATGGTTTAGGTCCGTGGTAACAATAGGCCTCCTGGGGAAGGCCAGCCACATTAAATAAATGGCTTAACGCATTTCTGGCGGCCACCTCCTGGGTGAATGTGGAAGTGCCGTCATATTTTAGAATGAAGATGGAAACTTGAAGATTGTACAATGCTGAACTTCATAACTCAAAGCCATTGTGTAATGTATGCTTTTACAATTTATACACAGTTTGCTAAAGAAATTGCTGTTTTCCACCTCTTGCATATTTGTTTTGATCAATATTAACGCACTTGGAAACATGCTCTAATGCAAATAACACATCATTTATTTGGGTTTTAGATCTATGAATTGGTTCCCTTAAAACATGGTGTTGCATGTTTAAACATTTTTACAACAAACACACCCTAAGTGAAATTTTTCATCAAAAATATCAGTTTGCCTAAATGCTAAAAATCAAAGATTCTCACTTTAGTCTGAACAAATTGTCTAAAAAATTAATTTGCTCATTTTAGTTTTGTCAAAAATATTTCATCGCTAGATGGCGTCCAATAGAATCACTTCATTTCCATGTGGTAAATAGTAATGGGGTGTTACGAGAACTTCAGGGTGTCCCAATGGGGCCTCCTTGCCTTGATCTTAACTACTAATGTTATTTCAATTAAGGCTCTTAGCAATGTGTCACAACAGCTTCCAACCACAGCAAAAATTCTATTAATTCACACATTAATACCAAGTCGCTTTAATTATGGAAACATGCTGTATACTGACATAAATCAACAACTTTTGATTAAATTCAATGTGCAAATAAAATGGGCTATAAAAATAGCAGTTTATCATGTATATAACAGAAATCAAAAACAACAAACATTTCCATAATGCATAATTAAAAAAAATTAGCTACTTTCTTTAAAATATTTAATAATATTGTTCCATACCGCAAATCCACCAACTTGTTATCCTCTAAAATATTGCCTAGACATAATCATAGAACCCTAAAAATTAAGCCTCTTCCATATAACAAGGAAATAATGAAAAATTGATTTCTCAACACACAATAAACATATGGAATAATTTACCTAAATATATAAAACGAAATTAAAAAATACTTCTGTAGTTATGCAAAGGAAAGGCTTGAATACAAATGGCGAGGTTTTAAATTTTATAATAGTGATTATTCAATAGACTGCATCTAACCTAAATTCGCCATAGCCCAAGCTAGTAATTGTAATTATTTTTGTAAATATTACTATTGTATGTGTTCTTGTTCCTTTATTTCTATTGTTTGATCCTATTTAAACTTGTAAACAGTATTTTATATTGTAAAAAGCAACTCTAAATTTAGATATTTCATTTCATATAAATGACTTGTTTAAAGTGCTATTCTTTTCAATGCTCGTATTTATTGTCGGCTTAATGTTGTGATCTATGAACTCTATGGATATTGATTTTTTCGTAAGATATTTTTAAGTGATCTAGTTTGATAAATTTATTCATAATTTGAACAAATATCAAAGATTCTTTAGATAGCAAATTGGATGAATGATCGTTTATTGCCCATTGGAGATAATGCTTTGAAACTTTAATAAAAGGATTTGTGTCCGTTTATTATTAAAAAAGCTTGCATAAAATTTCATTCTTCGAATAGTCACATTTAAGAAATGACATTGGTTGTTCGATTCCTCTTCCATTGTAAATTGAATTGTTTTATATAAACTGTTTGATTTCCTTAATATATTTTCTGATTCTTGATTACTTAGTCGAAGATATCATCCATGTCTTGCATGATATATTAAAGTTATATTTTTTTGTGAAATTGTCGTTCAATACTAGATAAATTTGTACTTGCAATTGTTGGGTTTAACGAGCTAGTTCGCATTGCTAATCTGTCTTGTTAAACATAGAAATGACCCTTGACTTCTAATGCGTGTTGTTAGTTGCCAGAATACGTAATTCTTCTAATGCGTTTTATTGTAAATCCAATATTTTAATGTTGCGATTATTCATTAATTCAATGGTTTCGTCAATAGCATGTGTTCTTTATTATAATTTCTTGATAAATGCTTTAGAATAAATTTCTATTCTTGCTTCAGGTATTTGACATAAAATATCATTTATTTATAAATGCTACCAGTTGAACTAGTAATCGGACGTATTGAATTGTTCTCTATGTACTTTAATTAGCTCGTATAATTTTGATGCATTTTTGACATTTATATAAAATATACGTGAAACTTTCTTTGAATTTTTAATTTTAATAATTTAACATTAAATTTGTTGTCAAATCCAATGACATGACTATCTTTCGTATTGTCGATGTCTTCAACTTTCCTATCCACGCGATTCGGATGAAATTTAACCCAAAAAATTTACTTCAAACTTTCTGAATGAAATTGCTGCATTTACGGAACTACATGTAATATCCATTCAACATCTCTTAGTGTAGGCTCTGTTAAACACTTATCAGAACCTAACCCCAAATGAATCAATTACTGGAAATAAGCTTTGACAGGTCATCTTGTTGAATTTAAAACTGTTTGTGCATAGTACAAACGCCTTTGTTTTAGGCTTTATATTACAGATTCATTTCTTGCTTTCAATAATAAGAAATTGACATATCTGGTTAAAGTACATTGGTGATATATCAAACATACCATTATAGGTTTCTTAGGTATTATTTTTATCGTTGTATTTGGCATAAATTTTAACAGGATCCATTTTGGATACCTTCTATAATTAAACAAAAACTCAATACGTACTTCACATCTGTTTTTTTAGTGTCCCAAGATACGTAAGTCCGATTTGATGCAATAAATATACAATTATAATGATTAAAATAATTCTGCACATTCAATCTTATTGATAGTCTTTATAGGTTCTATCATTTCTAAAATCACAGGCTCTCCCTGGCCTGTTTCCATTACTACACCTGATTCTTCTCCCAAATACTGTATATTCAATCTTTGAATTAATGGTTTGTCTAAAGTGATAACTACGACGGAAAGGCGTTAGTAGCTCGTCTATTAATATAAAGGGATGGATATAGATGGTAAGCGTAACATTTAAGATATCAGGTTATTGGTGCCAATTGATCTGTTGCTCTCTGCTCTGATTTTGTTGGTCAAATATCAAATCGTGGATACTTGAGAATATCAGCCTCCTGTCTTAGAATTGTAAAATTTGCTTTTTTAAAGATAGCTCCGACGCATAGCTTAAAATTCAATTAAAATGAGAATTTGAAATAACATTTCTTAAGTCAAGCATTTGCAAAGAAAAAATTATCAATTATTAAATGTTTTTTGGATCATTTTTTGCCCGTATACAATAAAGTTAACGTGAAATTTTAAAAATATCTATAAAATCAAACAGACTTCCATATCAGTAGAATAGATAGATAGTGCATAATTTTGCAATCACCTGAAGAAACAGTCACGGAGTGCTAGTTCATAATTCATTATAGGAGCTCATTGACATGAGGAAATATATTTTTTCGTGTCAATTTCTTAGGTTAAATTCTTCACCCCTTAATTTTTGTTCATTAACTTCTTCTCGTGGAATAGCTATTCCATTACTTTGTCTGCATCCGCCTTTATATTGCAACCATCTCTATAGTAATATCGTTTTTATTTGGATTCGATAAAGCGTTCGTTGTGACCACTGTCTAATATTATAATTTTCAACTGCCTCATCATCTTCAAACTAGTCCAAGCTCACATAACTACACCATGTCAAATCTATGATTTGTCTAGTGCTGTGCAGCCCTGGCTTTAATACATTCCTAGAAAATATTTTTAGCCTTTCATGGAAACACATTTGTTTTTTCAACTCCATGATTATAATTCAAATATAATGTTTGTGATGCTAATAACAACAAAAATTTCTCATGGAATTTTCCATATTCTGATTTTCACTATAAAACAGGTTTGCTAACATAGCTTTTAATAATTGAAAATTTATAAATCCAGTGGAAACCAAACATTCTTTGTAAAGGTTTGTAATGAAGTAACTTTTTAAATTGTCTAACCATTAATTGTTGGTATTCACTAACTGTTTAATAAGTAACTATTTTCCAATTGTATTAAACTAGCATGCATTTTTCCTATTACAGAAAAAAACACTCTTTAAGTCCTAAAAAACCATTTTCAAACACCTTATCAAAAGGTAACCTTTCTGATTCACTTTTAAGCAACCAGATTTCTAAAAATTTATCATGCATACATTACTATGTAATACGAATTCTGATCCCTTAAAAAATGTACTTCTGATGCACTGTTTAACTACTAAAATTTTGAGGAAAATTCTTGATTCTGGCTGGTAGCATTTTGGATTTTTGAGTTAATCAATTTTTATGAATTTGCTTCTTACATTTTTTTGTGAAATCCTCGCAGTCATATGGGCAGAAGGCAGTGAAAATCTATAAATAATCTTTTGATTTGGCATTTAAATAAATATTACACCTTGACTAAAATTAACTGCAAAGTTATTTAAACTACACTTGTGTTTATTAAAGGCAATTAAAATTTCAATATGAAGGTCTAACTTCCATCTGCATATTCATATCACTCGTTTAAGTAATTGTTTTAAATGCGGATCTATCATTCCACAAATTTCTAAAGGGAATGCAATGTTCCTAGTCAACCATTTTTGTGGATTCCACAAAATTCCTGAAACAAACCCGATTTTGCAAATTAATTATTTCTGTGGATTCCACAATAACTTCAATTGCAAAAAAATCTGATAATGTGATTTATTGCATTTCTTTGTAACTATGTTCTTTGTATGTGTAATTAGTCATTTCAAGGTTTACTTTAATCACGGCCTGGCAATTTGCCGTACAAGAACGGAAGGAAGCAATAATATTTTCTTGTTAGTAACGAATTTAATCAAATTATATCCAGGGATTCACATTATAGAATATTACGAAATCCTTTCATATTTCTGGCTCTAAAATTATTACATTTACCTTGAAACAAATAAAGGGTTCGCTATTCAAATTGAAGCTTTTACAAGTAAAGAAGTATAATAGGTTTTTTTAGAAATTCTGCATTTCTAATATAAACATTGTATTTATATTTATGCCATTTTAGGTCTATATTCTACATTTTCAATTTGCCATCAAGCAATTGATTTGTAGGAAACTGATTGCTTATCATTAATGACCTTATTTTATGTATTCAATAAAAATTTTCTTGATTTAAGTAAACCTTGCAAAGATTGTGTACAATTGCAGATCATCAAGAAATCAAACAAAAGTTACCTATATGCAGAAATTTAATTAAATGCCATATTACTTTTAACACCTACTCAAACTTTTCAAGTAAGTAGACTCATTACATTTTTATATTTCTCACCCTGAAGTCAATTACATATATAATTAATATATAAATTTGGGCCATTTTATAAGCATAAAAATGCATAATTGTTAAAGTCAATAAAGTATAAATATATTTTTTGGAATTTGTGCAAAATCTGCTAATGATTATATATGCTTGATTAATTTTTGAAAATGTATCATTCAAATGACAATTTTTTCTTATTATAAAATATTACCACTGCAAAAACGTTAATTGGAAATAAATGTTCGAGATGTTTTGTTGCTAAAATAACTTCTTTTCCCAACGAATTCTCGAAGTTGTGCTTACCTCTATAGAATTAGATCTTAGAGGTGTAAAATTCCTTGTTTTAACAATATTTATCAATACCAATTAAGAACAAATATAGAACTTTAAGTTTTTCTTTAACAGTGATTTAACTCAAAAACGCTAAATTTAAAAATTCTGCCCAATTATTATTTATCTTAGCGTCTCAATAGATTTGTACAATATTAATTAGTTTTCCTGTGAAAGAAAGGAATGATATTCAGTAGCAATATAAGTTTGAAAAAACTTATTTACCTTCTACATTAACTATTCTTTTATTAGTGTACATCAGCAAGTATAGAATTTAGGATTTAAAAACTTACGTTAAGCCAGATTTTATTTAAAAATTTCGAACTGCAAGCTATGCCACTAATTACAATTGATATAATTACATTAGAAATTACAACTTTCCTTATCCTAACATACATTAATGTTGTTTATTAGGGATCACGGCAAGAATTTTTTATTGAGGAGGCCAAAATTTTCTAAAAAATGAGGACATTTTTTTCTTGGAAGCTTTTGAAATACCTAAGAATGTCAATGTAATGCAAAGGAATAACACTGGCAAAGTCTATAGCACAAACATGGTTAAGTTTGCTTTTGAACTGAATAATTTTGGACTGATAATATACTTATTGTATTTATTTTGTGTAAAAGTGCTATATTTGAATAAATGTTCTCGTCTGTTTTTTTTGTCGTGGGTTTTGAAAAATATTTATAAATTGTGCGTTTGGTCAATAGTTCTTTTAGAAAAACAAAAAAAAATCTAAGTGCAAAAATTTTTTTTTAAATTCGAGCACTGTGTAATTTATCTGAATAGCGTCATTAAATTCACAAAACGCATTCATAAAATTTACAAAAATTACAAAAGAAATCTTCCAGGCTGTGGATAAATTGCTATAGTAATATTTTAATAACGAGTTATAGTATAGTCATTGTTTTAATTCTAGCAATAATTTACCAGATATATAAAACTAAAAACTAAGTACCTGGTTTAAATTTACTCTTCTTACTAAAAAGAAATTGATCAAGAATGGCTTTATTATCATGAATAATTGTATCTAAATACATTTTCTTTGTAGAATATTGGAGGCCAAGGCCCCCCCCTCGACGCGATCCCTGTTTATTTTACAGATTTATTAAAGTTTTTTGCGTTTCTGATATTCATTTGATAGATTATTTTATGGATTCGCTGTTATTCCCGTGTATCAATTTGATATAATAACTCATACAAATATTGGCTCTTTCATTTAATTTGAATTTGAAATTTTAAAGTTTGCCCCAAGCTTATTGCTTCGTTATGAACATCAGCAAAACCCAGTTCATTATTTAGCATTCTTCTCAATAAACGTGATATTTCTATCAAATCCAGTTGTTTTTCCGTTTCGAACTCAAATAAAGTTCTTTACTTTGGTGTGACACCCTTGGTTTTCGCAGATCTTTTAAGTGACATAATTTGAAAACATGGTAGTCATAATCAAACATTCTTGTTATAAGACTTAGTTCCTAAGCATTTTTGCTAATTTATCATCAGTGGCGTACGTAATGAGGACCACATTGGAACGGTCTCCCGTTAGATTTTCCACGTTGATTTTCTTCAAAACATTTTCTATAAAACATTTGTAAAATTGGAAAACCAAGGCGATTAAATGCATTCTTTAGGGTTTACAAAATTTTCCAAAATTTTGCTGGACTTCGCCCTGCTTTTTGTCATTCACTTGATCACTACTGAAATGTCGCTATCAGAAAATCATGCATGCATATATAGATAGCAAGCTACGCATGCCAGCTAAATATCGACAAGTGTTTTGTCAAATTGAGACAATGTCGAATCGGGTAATTGGAATATTCCAAATGTGCCTAGGTTTCTTCATTCATGGCAATTCTAGAGTGACATTAAAATTCTGAAACCTGTTTATTAACTTTTACATTTCTTTGTTGTACTTTCTAAGAATTCTGAGTTAGTAAATTGATCGCCACAAGATCAATGTTATAAAAAATATTAATGCAATCTTTTTAATTACCAGATGATGATAAAGAAATCATCACACATGTTAATAGTAATAACTTAGTTACAGAATATTAGAATTAATACTATGGAGTTTTGTATCCAGGATGCCAAGAGGAAGGGGGGCCAGTCGCCCAACAGGGAGGGCCATGGCCCCCCTGCCCCCCCCTAGCCACGGCCTTGCTGTCAATACGCAAACGCGAATAATGGAGGTAAAGATATCAATATCTTTCACCAACCCTAAACCTAACCGAAAAATCACTATGAGCACATACCATGGAAAAACAAAATACAAAGAAAGAACACAAACGCAAGAGGAAATCTGAAGCTCATGTCTCTGCATGACATAAAACTACCAAAAATATCATAAAAACCTGAAAACAGTTCTGACACTCCGCCATAAACACACTAATGACGGCAGACTTTTCCTATGATGAAATCTATGCAGCTGCATAAAGCATCTATCTCCGATACTCTACATGCAGCAGCACTAGTGCACTGACATTCATCTAAATTTTGTGCCTGACATCTTTTCTTTTTTCAATTTCAACTTGCAAATTATAGGTTGATTGTTATTTTGTGGTAAATATTGAGTATGTTTTGCATTTGATTTTCTTCTGAAAATCAATCTGTGCTTTTCTAATTACAACAGCCTTGTAAGACCAACAGATGAACACAATACTGTTGTTCAATCATTAAAATGGAATTCATTACGAACTTTGTAAAATTTATTGAAAACTCGTCCCAATCTCTAAAAGGTGCTTACATTTTTTATGATGAATTTTTTGCAATTTATGAGTTTCTTATTGCATAATACACCTAGAAATGTCTCAAATATATTAATTCTTAAAAATATAATAATCATGATGAGACTTTGGCCTCTAAAAATACCAAATTTGTATGCATGTATGCAGTAAAATTAGCCAAATATGCGCTTAATATATGTTAAAAATTATATATATATATATTTTTACAGTTATGAAAGAAAGTATTTGTCCTCAGAAGCCTTTTTATCCCACAGCTAGGAGAATACCATATTTTGAAGTATTGTTAGATAAATTTATGGATCTGCAAGAAAACTAAAATATTCTGATAAATGTGTAAGAATGTGAAAGACAAAGTAAGTAAATGCAATGTCCATTTTTGCGCTACAGATTAACAATACATAAGAACTAGAGGCATCAGTAAGTACAATTTTAGTTTTTTTTCAGTTAAAATATTTTGGAGAATTGTAGCATCCCATTCATACAATATAATTCATTACAATTCATTAAAATAAAGTTGCTATTACTATATAACCACGTGTACGAAATATTATATTAGTTACACGATTTAAAATTTTACTTTAATTTAAGAAAATAGCTAATACAATGAATTTACAAAGGTGAAGAAAGTGGACTTTAAAAGTAACCAGCTTTGAAAAAGTGGCTCTTTCAACAAACAAATAGCATATACGGCATAGGATGAGACAATACAAATTACATGAGGATGGAATGATCATAGAACAGAATTTTGGAATCCCAAAATATATGTCGTAGACACACTTTGATCCAGGCCTTGGCCCACTATTTACCTCCGGCATAATAAATATTTGTAATGGCTTAGTTCTATTCAAAACTAATAAGCCATAATGTTATCTTGATCACTATCTTTCTTAAGATCAATTGAAATTTAACTCGTAGCATCAATATCACTATAGGTTTTTGTTTAGTAATTCACAAATTTAAAAGTTTTAAAGGTTATATCTTAATTCAAACGATAACATAGAAAAATATCTTGGAAATATTAATGGTTCATCGAAAGTTTCCTCGTTTCTTTAATATATTTCTCGCAAATATTGATACAAAAATAGCATTTCAAAGGTACACCTACGTCTGTCAAGCCTTTAGAAACTCTTTGCAACCACCTACTGAAATTAAAGGAATTTCCTTTAAACAAATCACATTTTTGCAGATTAAGATAAAAGCAACACAGCAGTCAACACTCCTCCATGATGCTATACAAAATTAAAAGCTTGCATTAAAGTTTGGTGTAGACCTTGAGTCGACCTTATAAAAACCGAAATTTCAATTTTATCACAAATTTTTTAATGTTTTTCAGTGAGTTTAAGAGAAGAATGGTATGTGTGTGTGTGTTTGCGGGTGAATTTTTGCTGTCCGGTAATCTTATTTAAACCTGCTTACCTTACCGGCTTTCTACGTTTTTTAACCGTGCTCGGGCATTACCAGCAAAAGTAAATTATTCGGGAAGCTGAAGATCGTTAAAATCCAGTTTTTTAATAAACTTTGCCAAGATAACAAAATGAATGGAAATTTTTAGCCGAATAAACCACGTCATATTTCCAACAGCATTCATTGAAATGTTTAAGTCGCAAAGTTACGGCTTACACATAAAGTGTTTTTGCATCTCTAAGCACTCAGTCAGCCTGGTTTTTCGTGGAAGGAATAATGTTGCATTCATATTTATGGGCTATCATTAGTCAGTAGAGAAAATCTCTGTTAACTTCAATTTTTTTAATAAAGCACCAACCAAAACGAACATTTACAGCATTACAGACTCCTAAGAAGTTCAACGCATAACAAAAACTCACTCACAGCTATAATACACTTTTCGCAAAACTGTTCTATTAATGGGTGTTAAAATCAGGGAAAATTGAGTCGGGTTATGGTAAGAATAAGAATTTGATTTTAATCTTACGTATGAGTTCTTCTAGTCATTTTGGCGTAGCCGTAGAAGAACGCACTGAGAAACATTTTTAAAACCATATATAGACGAAATGCAGCAAAGACTTAATCATCTTAGCGACGAATCAAAGTTCAGTCATCAGCAGCTTAACGTTTATGTAACAATGTCATTTGGCTCGAAACCAACGTTGGATACTCGTCATGCAAAGAAGACTGTCAATTTTGGGGGATGCTAGCCGAAGTTCATTAAATTGGATGGAATCTGCAGTTCTCTCAGATTGGTCTTCTCAAAGTCCAGACCTAACTATATTTGAGCATATGTACCCAAGTATAAAAATTCGAAAGCAACATTCAAAAAACTTTATCGAATTTTGGGCGCTCGTGGGTTCAGCATTTCACTAAATTCCTGTTGATTTTATAGAAAATTCATTCTCGAGGATACCACTATAGAGATATTTTTGTCAGCAAAACCGATTTTATGGGTTTTCTGAAAATTTTATAAATGATATATGAATTTTAATTTTGGGTTACAGTGTTGTTGACGTTAGGGAGCAATGCTAAAATGGAAATACCACTTATACATGTTATTTTGTAATAGCACAGAAAACATTTCAATATTGATTCGTATGCCGAGTTCCTAACAGGGATGCTGGAACTGGGCTGGAGAAGAGAGGGCTACTGCTGCTGCTGCTTTTTTTAAGAGGGCGCGGGGGAGGCAAAATCTTTTTGAGGAGGGAGCAGGATTTGCCCTTTATGCTTTATTTTTTAACAAATATGTTGATGCGTGTTATTTTTACTTACGATTATTTGATGCGAATAAAAATTTTATATATTTTTAAAATGTAGAGAAAATTCCTTGCCCTTTTATAAAGACTGCTCTGCCAACAAAGAATTTTTTCAGCGCCCCTGTTTCCAATTATTTTAACAAACTTCACTTTGCGCAAGGTTGCAAACATTTTGTATTAAATTTTATAGACAATGCTTAATATTTTTGCTTTATTCAATAAATAAGCCTTTCTTTCAGAGTTCTTGTATATAAGAGCATTTAAATGATTATTCTTTTAAAACAAGTTGGATTTACTGCTATTTTAGAATCAATATCATATTAAATTACTGTATTACACCAACCAATTAGCATAAGCAAAATGAATTCGCATATAATTCGTAGCTAGACTTTCAACTTCATTTTTAAATGAGCTGTCTACCAATAAGCATCTAGTCTCACGCCTCTGGCGACAAAATTGATTTGGGCTTTCCGTGAACAAAATTAATGACGTTCCACAACTTATTTTAAATTACGCTGTCATGTTCGATAACTCTTCTTCTGATTATGACCAAGTGTGCAAAGAGGTTCAACTCAATTTAATTGGTAAAGTGGTGTTTACGGCTTTGTTTTCCATATTAATCGTTTGTGCGTTCTTTGGAAACTTAATTGTTGCATGGATAATAATTGCGCATCATTCCATGAGGACGGTCACTAACTACTTCATTCTTAATTTAGCCTTGGCAGATGCCTTGGTCAGCATTTTCAACGTGATGTTTTTGTATCAATATTATTTAACATATAACTGGATCTTTGGGGAAATTTTTTGCAAGTTTATTCAGTTTGTAGGGCCTCTTTGTCTAACAGTGTCGATTTCCACACATCTTGTTATATGCGTTGAACGATATAGAGGCATCATTACTCCCCTGAAGCCACGTGTCACTCATCGCACCACAATGTTTATTATTAGCTGTGTTTGGCTTTTTTCACTCCTGTTTTCCCTGCCATACTTTGTAAGTTATGAAATTGGCCCACAAGTAGAATGTCCACAGCAAACTGCATGTAGAGAAAACTGGAACAGTGTATGTGGAGAAGAGAAAGCAAAAGACTGCAAGCAATTGTAAGCTTTTATTGTGCACAGTTTGAAATTTTAAAATCATATTAATTAATCCTATAGTTCAGAAAATTAGATATATTCGGAAATCTTTTTCGAGCAACTTTTTCGAATTGAGATGAATTTTTTGTAAGTTAGTTTTGGGAGCCACTCAAGGCGATGCATATTTTATGTATCGCCTTGGAACCAATTCATACCTGAGTAGCACATCAAATTAGAAGGAGTTTGTTTCCAAACTAAGACAGAAAGTTTACAATAATTAACCTTATCATTTATCAACTATTTTTAGCTACTTATAGCGTTCCACATCGTTTACATCAAACTTCATTAGCATATAATTAAGTTGTTTACGACAATTTATATGCCATCAATTTGAATTTTTTTTAAAATTTATATCTTTTTTATGGAGAATGAGTCACAACATTTAATCACGATTCCCAAAGTTTTTCGCAATTTGAATATATATATATATATATATATATATATATATATATATATATATATATATATATATATATATATATATATATATATATATATGAAATTGAAATATTCTTAATAGTAAATATATTTGAAGAAAAAATATTAATGCTTATAATTTTCATTTTCAATCATATAATAGCACTTAAACAGCAAAACTAAATCCTTAAAAAGTTTTTTTCTAAAGACAATATTTAAAAAATCTTTTCACATTGAACGATAGGATTATTTAACATATTTCCTTCGCATACAATGAATTATTCACGTTGGTGCCATGTTGTTTACCCTCAATGACTGATTTTGTAATGTTTTCCCACATAAAATGCTTATTTATACTAGAGACTCAAAATATAACAAATAATCTTAAAGTCTGCTTAAACTATCCACTGTTGGGGATCTTAATTAAAATATTTAAGTACCAGTTTTAAGTTATGGCAATTTCTTTTATATTGGTTACATATATATACCACTGGGACAGAAGTATGTTCACGTCTCTATAGTAAACGTGACAGTGCAGACACAGGTGACTGATTTTGTTAGTGACATATTATTGGATATATACATGTTTACATATAGGACTGTACACTATATATTTATATATTTACTGAAAACCTTAATTCTCAATTCTGTGCTAAAAGAATTTTTAAAATATCCTTTCAAAATCCGCCCAATTTATCTAAATCAATGCTTTTAAACGTTGCATTAGCGGTTTCCTAGTAGAACTATTAAAATTTAGTTTATTTGAGATAAATGATACTCATTATTTGAATAATGCATGATAGGGTATACGGTATATGGAACATATTTATGCTGTGAAAATTTGCCGAATAATCTAAGCAATTTTTTGGGTTTAATTCAAATTACAGTTTGTTGTATTGTGATTTGTTTCAATTTTTCAATCTAGTTAAAAACTAGCTAGTTAAATCCAAGCTTAATTAGATGGGTTAAGCTATAAGTATATCAGTTAAAATATATAAACAGGGAACAGTAGATTTCATGTAGTGTTTTGCTTCAGAGCCTTAACGCAGCTAAGATGTGAAGTCATAGCCTGTATTTTGTCAGAGCATTTTAATTTAGTTGTCGCCGACATTTACACGTTTTTTACTTTTATATTTTTTGCAAAAAGTTTAATTGAATCTATGAAGGAATGCAGAAGCACATTTTTCGTGCCTTGTTTGCATTAAATGATGTTTTTCTACGAACGTTTGACAGATTTTTCACAAAAACTTTTTCATTTATTTGAAAAAATTGTATGAACGGCTGTTGTGGTTTTGATTATACAATAAGTGCACTTGCATACATTCGTGGAATTACTTTGTTTTTTAGTATTTCATAGTCTAAAATTCATGTGAATTGAATTAATCAAATATACATCGTGGCGCTTTAGAGCACATCATAAATTAGATGCATTTAAACAAATGCTTTAATCAAGGAGAAAGTTAAGAATTTTAATTATCATGGAATTACAGTGTGGAAATACAAGTTGGAATTTTATATTGCATATCAGAATATTGTAATTCAAAATATCCGAGCACTGTATCTTTGCCTCATTAGAAATACAAATTTTTAACAACTTTCTTAGAAATAAATTTTCTATTTTGCACATGCGTCGTAATTTAAAGGAATGCTTTATTCATTTATGCAAATATTTTTGGGATTAATTATAATATCAAATTTTGCGCTTCAAATCTAATTAAATTTGGTGAATCAGTAGTGATCTCTTCACATTTAATCTAATAATTGCCGAAAATATGCGACTACATAGCATTGTCCTTTCATGAGCGAAACCCAATAATAATAATACTACAAGAAATATCATAGGTTGCAGAAAATGATCAAAATCAATTATTTCACAAAAGAAGCTGATAAACAAAAAGACCATGCTTTTTATAAGGCATACACCGAAAAAGAAGTTTTATATAGCAGCAACAATGATTGATTGATCCCATTTTGTGAATTTTTTGTATTCTGGCTGAGAGAAATGGAGAAAGTTACATGCAATTTTAGCACACCTTTTTCAATATGTCATACTACAGTTTACACTTGAAGAATCAAGTTTTTCCTTTTATCACAACAAATTCAAATTTTCAATGCCTTATTGCAAACAAGGTCTCAATGTGTTGATAATTAAAATTTTTACCAATATTTAATAAAAATCCAGATTCGTTTTGGTTAATGGCCTATTAACATTTGAAAATACTGGGGATATGGGTAGGCTTATTGGGGAACATCCCTTAATGCAATGTTGAAGATTTCTATTAAAGTGTATTGCTGTGGCAGAGGTTTTTGAAAAGATTAATAAGTTTTCTTTGAAAATTTTGAATTTTTTAGAAAGATTTACATTCTCTCCATACCTAGTGTTAATGTATTTAGAAGGTTTTGACCCATAGAGGCAACAAATAACCTTGACTCTTTTTTGATTTGTGCAAAGATATTCCAATCCCATTGAGGTGTGCCGTGAGCAAAGTCAGAGGTTGCAGTGCCAAAGGTTACAAAAACAAAATTACTTCAAAAATGTAATAAATCATTTTAGAGGCTAAATTTAGTGATCTGTGCTAAGACTTTTTAATTATTATGCTGCTTAATGTTTTTTTAAACATTAACGGGTCAAATTGGATCATCGATTCTTATAATATTTACAGGCTATCAACTGGCCACTTTGCCAACCCCCATGTCGGATGGATCTATTTTCGTGACCCGATTGCAAATCTATTTTGAAAATTAATTGTAGTAAATTGATATATTGCTTTACAGTTTATACTCGAACCAGTAACAAAAAAATCATTTCCTTGTAAAAGATAAATAGAATTTCCAACAAACATATATATATATATATATACAGTTGTCACCAAAAGTCTGATACCACCCACTCATGATTAAGATTTTATTGTTTCTTCGACAGATATCTATTTTCTGGTTACTCCAATAAATTTTATACTTAGTCCTGAATGAACATAATGAACTTTGCCACGATAGATAATTGGCTTTTAAATTTGAAACTTGCATTAAAGGCGTGCTTCAACATCATCATTCTCTCTTGAAAGTTCTATCGACTGAACTCCGCCCTCAAACCATTGTTATTCACTCAGAAAACTGGTCTCAACGGCAAATTGCAGCAAAATTCAACATCTCGAAGACAGGAGTCCAGAAAAAAATACACCGATTCGAAAATACCAATGAATATCAATCATTGAAAGCAGTGGCAGTCCAAAATGCACAACTACCAGAACTGACCATTCAATTCGACGAATAGCGGTTAGCTATCCTGAATAGACAGCAGTAGTTAAGATCAAGGCAAGGAGGCCCCATTGGGACACCCTGAAGTTCTCGTAACACCCCATTACTATTTACCACATGGAAATGAAGTGATTCTATTGGACGCCATCTAGCGATGAAATATTTTTGACAAAACTAAAATGAGCAAATTAATTTTTTAGACAATTTGTTCAGACTAAAGTGAGAATCTTTGATTTTTAGCATTTAGGCAAACTGATATTTTTGATGAAAAATTTCACTTAGGGTGTGTTTGTTGTAAAAATGTTTAAACATGCAACACCATGGTCTTAAGGAACCAATTCATAGATCTAAAACCCAAATAAATGATGTGTTATTTGCATTAGAGCATGTTTCCAAGTGCGTTAATATTGATCAAAACAAATATGCAAGAGGTGGAAAACAGCAATTTCTTTAGCAAACTGTGTATAAATTGTAAAAGCATACATTACACAATGGCTTTGAGTTATGAAGTTCAGCATTGTACAATCTTCAAGTTTCCATCTTCATTCTAAAATATGACGGCACTTCCACATTCACCCAGGAGGTGGCCGCCAGAAATGCGTTAAGCCATTTATTTAATGTGGCTGGCCTTCCCCAGGAGGCCTATTGTTACCACGGACCTAAACCATGGGCAATGAAAACGATAATAACAATTCCAAAATAAAATATCTAGTGACATTTGATAACACCCAAGTACTATATAATTTGTAAAAATGTAAGCTCAGTTAGTGAAAATAGATATTACATTAACACATATAGGTGAGTAAACCATTAACACATAAAAATTGTTTTAAAACAAAAAGCGTGTTTCGTGAAAATAAAAATATTACA
>CABFPE010000302.1:679879-694153 GCA_900660155.1 Hofstenia miamia
GAACATTTTACACAAAACGTGAAGCAACATTTCTGTAATGTAAGAGAATTATACAAATAATCAAAAATATTAATTAGGTGTAAAAGTACGAAAAAGATTAATGCTAACCAAAATGTGGCCAATTGCCTTAAGAATAACGCATTCCTCTCGCTTGCTGTTGTGGAGATCTTTGATTTAAAGGTGCAAAATCTTAGCTCGACACCTTGAGTACTCGAATCCATCGAACTTTCACAATTTATCTCAAATTGTATGTCATCACGTTTGGCTTCTCTCATATAGTCCAGCATGTGGTATTTGTGTTGTATACACTTATATAGGATATCACAGCTATATATATATATAGTTTATCCTAACAAAAAATTCAACTTTTAGGGCCCTATTTTATTACTATGTACTAGTGCAATGTCAAATTTGTTGGCGAAGCGTTTGTACCCTTTTCTATAAAATTTATTTATTGAAATCATGATTCTAGGCCATTTTTAAATATTGATGAACTTTATTAACATAGATACTCACTGTATGTAATATTATTACGTAGTTATATTATAAATAAAAGTCTACATCAGAAATTAAAAGTAGAAAAGTAAACGCAATTCTAAAAATGAAATAAATTAAATTTGTCTGTGTTATAAATTTTGAATGTTAAACTATTCGTTATAGCAGAAATTATAGCGACTCTAAAATTCAAAATTCAAAAACTTACTCGTAGTCACACAGCCTCATTTTTCAATTTTAAGACATTGTAACCTGCCTCATTTTGCTTATCAGGTACTAGAACCCACGAGTTATTAGGCGAAAAAATTAACTACAGTACAACCTTCTAGTCTATCTCTATCAGGCATTTTTGGTATTTTACTGCTGATATTTAAGAAATAATCTAACAGAAATGCAGACGTCGTTTATATTTCGGCCATTTACCTAGCTTAAATAAATTAGAATAAGAAATCCTTCTAAAATAGGTCATACTAACAAACAATCAATTAATAATAAAATTATTATATAAAATTTTAAGAAAGCATTTATTCCGATTTTAGAATCAGCAGTGACGTAATGTAGGTTTGAATTGAGCAGAAATTAAATGAGATTCTATCTTCTTATTGCCCAACTTATCAAATATCTCTAAGTTTAGCAAAAATTAATTAGCATGCAATAGAGGCATTGTAGGCGTTTCTAGTATATATCTAAATAAATATCTGTTTGTGTTAATTATGAAATATCATCTGTAATCAGAAACACTTTGATGACCCGCCTATATAATCTACAATCAAACATGAAAAAGTTTACATGAAAGTAATTATCACTAAGCTTTTGAAGGATTTGACAGAATATTTTATTTGAAGACTTTATGTAAAAATTGAAATGGTTTACGATTAACAAACTCAAGTTTATTATTAATTCATTTGAGTTCTGTTTGCAAATGAATGCAGAAATACACAGAATTTTTACTAGTAATTGTAATTGTATATATATATATATATATATATATATATACTGCATTCTAATATCTTTCAATGTATTAATTTTTTGATGATTTGTGATATAGTAAATATGTAGAATGTTAACATTTATTATTTTTTACGTTTTAAACTTTATTTTACTTTGGAGATAAATTTTTTTGTTATTTGAGCTAAGTACTTTTTGTGATTATAAACTCTGCAATTTAGTCTATTACGACATCAATAAGGTATAGGGTTTTCTATAAAAAATTTGGATTTTTTAAAATTTTCAAATTTGATTCGAAAATAACAACCGTTTTCATAAATGTCGATAGAGTGTGATAGAATTGAATCTTGTCCAGACGAATTGTAATCTTTTTCTGAGCACCTAAAGAAATGTGCGTGACATAAATCATTTCCTCTCACACAAGTTCGTCTTCTGTGATTGCAATTTTTATCAACGTCTGTAAGAACTGAGTTGATCCAATTTATTTTCTAATTGTGATTGAATCGAACGAAATGAGGTGAAATATAATCACTAGTATGTCATTGCAAAATGTTGGATAAGCTTTCTGCAGCAAATGTAAATTTTTATAGCTAAAGTTATGGGTGAGCCCAAACTTCACATTTTAATATTGGTATAAATATTCAAAAAAAATTAAACTAATTATTTTCCATTAAATATGAACAAGTTTCAGCTTGTGTTAATATTTCAGACAAATCATATTTTATTCACTAATAGTAAGCCACATTTAAATATATAAATATTAAAAAGAATTGAAACTAATTATTTCCATTAAACATGAACAAGTTTCAGCTTGTGTTAATATTTCAGACAAATCTTATTTTATTCACTAATAGTAAGCCACATTTAAATATATAAATATTAAAAAAATTTAAACTAATTATTTCCATTAAACATGAACAAGTTTCAGCTTGTGTTAATATTTCAGACAAATTTATTTTATTCACAAATAGTAAGCCACATTTAAATATATAAATATTAAAAAAAATTTGAACTAATTATTTTCCATTAAACATGTACAAGTTTCAGCTTGTGTTAATATTTCAGACAAATCTCATTTTATTCACAAATAGTAAGCCATATTTAAATATATAAATATTCAAAAAATTTAAACTAATTATTTTCCATTAAAATGAACAAGTTTTGGCTTGTGGTATTATTTCAGACAAATCTTATTTTATTCACAAGTAATGAGCCATATTAGTTTCCTAGCAGTTACAAAAGAGGGATTCTATATGAATTCATTATTGAGTTAATATTATATTAAAGAGATTGTCAGCTTTTGAAAAGTTTGAATGCAGATGTTACAGCTGATAATTTACAATAATTTTACTAATTGCCATAACATCAACTGAATGACCAAACTTGTGCAGAAGTTTTCCATACAAATGTAAAAGTAAACACTAAAATGCGCACCTTTCAGCACCAATATTGGCGTTTTAAGCATTATTAGGGAATTTAATTTAACATATAAATATTCACAGTTGAATTTATTGGAATATTTGTAAGTAAGATTTTTAAGTTTAATTTATCATAACATGACAAAAATAAAGTTTGATGAATATATTGTTTAGATATACATATCTTCTACAAAATGTTGTAGCAATATTGATGATAATAGAAAACTACGACCGTAAAACTGTTGAGACTCCATGTTTAATATTGTGTTTTTCTAAATCATACATAGCTTACATTCGGTGTTTAAAGAGTATTTTTCCACTAATGATTTTTAAAATACAAATAATTTGCTGCGGGAATTAAGAGTAAACATTTGAATTTATAATTTTTGCAAAGCTACTTAACCTTTAATTTTGCAATGTGCCATTTTGTCCACATTTTCTAATAATTCTGTCCAAACCTATAAAAATTTTTAAGAAACTTGTGTTATTGACATATCTGTTGTTGAATGTGGTATATGTAAACTGCTATTAAAATTTATTCCTGTTTCTGGCAGCGCTTAAAATTATCAACAAATAACCTCAAGTAAGTTTTTCTGAAAATCGATCATCTTTTTGATTTGATGCATGCCGTGTACAAAGTCAGAAGCTGTAACTTCTACAAGTGAAGGCGAATGGACGCAGTTTCAAAACAATTGAAAAAGGATCCACTCATCCATCCTTTTTTGCTTTAGGATTTTCGATATCATTATTTTTTTGTGAGCTATGAGTATTTCAAATGTCTGAGATAACTATTATTGAATTCAAAAAATTCGTGGTAAGCTTAAGGACAACCAATTTAAAAAAAATATAAAAATCATTTTCTAAATTATGCCTTAATTTAAATTCACAGCAATAACCAATGCCCAATAAGTATTAATTTTTTCAATTTCACTCACCCTGTATATGTAAATTACAATTAATTCTGTCTATATTTTTTTTCAAATTTCTTAAAAGAATTATTTATAAATATTTGAAAGATTGAAAATAAACTAGAAAAATAGTTATATACAGATTATGATGAAGAGATTTTTCTCTTAGATATAATTTCTTACTTCAATTTTAAATCAATCAATAGAATTTCTAGTAAGGTAGTTAATCTTGGGCTAAGACTTAAGAAAATGCTATTTGCTATTTTGATTTAAAATTTAACGCAGTTTCTAAAAGTACAAAAGAATTTCTAATTGCCATCAATTGATTTTAAGGGAAACATCAAAAATAGTGGTATTTTTATGCAGCTAAAATAAATTAAATTTTCTATTAAATATTTATGTTTTGATTGCGTTTAAATGCATTAGCAACTTGCTGTTAAATTTTAATTTCCGTTGCCGATGAGAAAGAGCGTGACATAGGTCCTTGGAAAAAACTACCTAAAACAATTGATGTTACAAGAAAAAACAAGGTTAGATATTTATCATGACAAAGGCGACTCAATTTTGCCCCAAAAATTATGATTTTTTACTTAAAGATTATTCAATTAAAAACTGGGGATTCAGGAGAAAAATAAATTTAATTTATCACTGTTTATCAGCAGAATGGTTAAGATGAAAGATGAAGTCTTTATAAAGAGGAACAATACGGGTTTGCTGTCTTGATGAACTTTGCTATGAACTCTTGTCATAATCTTCACCTTGTCAGTTTTAGCAGAACCTGTTTTTTTATCGCAAGACCTTTGCATCTACGAGAAGCACCTGATTTATCCTTGTGAGTATTTCTTGGAAATATGCAATCGATGATGAAACAGCAGCACAATTTCTAAGAAATAACCATATTTCAAAACTGATTGTATGCGTTTGACTAATTCTAGAAATTGCAAATTTGAACTATTTTCAAAAGTATCAATTTTGAATTTTGGGTCTCTATAATAATGACAAAGCAAAGTCAATGTTTATCTACTATGAGATAATTGATTTCAGTAATTAATACTAAGCAATAAACAAGGATATATATATTTAACCAATTCTATTTCAATATGTACTTTACGCATGTTTGTCTGTTAAACATGTTTAGAGCAATGTCAGAATTATTGTGTTTTGGCCTATACGAATTTATATACTTTCCTTTTATTAGTTTGGAGTTTATTAAAAAGTTAAAAATTAATTTTCTTCAGATTAAAATCGATTGGTTCTAAAATTAAAATTGATGGGTTCGAACAT
Organism: Hofstenia miamia; assembly: GCA_900660155.1. NCBI lineage: Eukaryota > Metazoa > Xenacoelomorpha > Acoela > Hofsteniidae > Hofstenia > Hofstenia miamia. Next base: position 684,933 of record CABFPE010000302.1, read on the forward strand.
TAAAATGTGATTAATTCCAATCGGCAATTGATTAGTTCCGAATTGAAATTGATTTGTTTAAATGAAATTTCGCTCAAATAATTCAAAATTTATGATCAAAGGTCCGAAATATTGTCATAATAACCAAAACTGGATTTCAAAATGATGTATAAAATTTATTTCCCAAATCAAGCAGAAAAAATCATACCGGAAAATATTTGGATCCTCGATTTTAATGTCAGTAAAAAATCGAAATTTATAATTCAATGCAGCTATTGCATTGAAAAGTGAAAGCATGAAACTTAAAAAAATATAACTTTTTAATTAAAAATATTTAGATTATAGAATATGCAGCTAGAACTCCCAAAATTAGATATCAAATTTCTTCATCCAATATGCCATGATTTTGATGATGTCCATCAATTTTCCCAATTTTAAAAAATCGAGTTGTAGAGCAAAAATCCTATATTTTATTAGAAAATTTGGTATATTTTTCAAAGGGTGAAACGTTTCTTATATAAAAAAATATGATATTTTGGTAACTGCTCTTAAATGTTTAAACATGGGAGAAAAAGATTTCTAATAACATTTAATGCGAAACAATTTCATTCAGAATAAGTATGAATAAAAACAGTAAATAAACAAATGGTCAACAAATACAATAAAAAATAGGTGAATCTAATGTAAATTATAAGATAAGATTACTTGCATTACAAATAAACCTCATTTCTTAGATGCTCTCTCAGTAGTTCATTAAATAATTTTAATTTTGATTGATTTCCTATATCCCTGTCTAAGGCATTCCACAATTTGATTTTATTTAAGCTATAGGAACAGTCCCAGAATTTTGTGCTGTTTTTGAGTATTGATGCTGCTTTATTACCTCTGTTAATCTTTTTGATGAATCTATCTAGAAACTTAATTGATTTATGAGCGCAAAGTACGAAAATGTACAGCACTTGTTAGAGAAAAATATGTGAATTACACATTTTATTGAAGTGTCCAGTTGTCCACTGAATAATAAATAATGGTAATTATGGAGAGTATATTCCGTAAAGGTTTGATACTTTTTAAACGTACACCTGATAAAATTCAAACTCAGTGCATTAAATAACAATTAGAAGCGTATGTAAGGCCTAGTATTTACATATATATATATATATATACTCTATTTGTAAAGAATTATCGGTCAATTAGCATTTTACCAAAAATATCATTAGTCTTTGAAAGAATAGAGTATAAAAGCCTTTATCCAATAGTTCTTTGTATCTATCTACATCACAGTTTGGCTTTGTGAAAAGAAGATGCATAATTTGCAATTACTTAGCTTTATATGGACACTATTTACACACCTTATGATGAAGGTAATATTTCAATTGTTCTATACACTGACTTCTCCAAAGCGTTTGAATAAGTTTGCCATTCAATCTTATCTAGAAAGCTAATAGATATCGGAAGAATTGGAGGTAACTTTTTAAGTTTGCTACGTTCGTACTTAGTAAACAGAAAGCAAGTTGTGAAAGTAAATGGAGTTTGCTCGGACTATGTTCCTGTCACCAGTGGTGTTCCTCGCGCCTCAGTCTTAGGACTAATTTTATTTACAATTTTTTTTCATTAAATAGCCTTTATTATTTTTTTTGCTTACTGATTGCACAAATTCCATATATACAATTTGCAAAAATGAAATGTACAACTATTTACAAAATATACAAACATATATTTATATATATGAACTTCCGTTAGTTTGTATAAACTCTATTCCTTCGCTGTATGCAGATGATTTAAAAGTGGTCACAAATTCAATTGAAAATCTTCACAATAATGTAAATAATATTTTAAGATCACCTATACAAAATGAACTAAGTTTTAATGTCAATAAATTTCAACTTTTTTCAGTTCCTTATGACTCTGATTTCTGGTACAGGATAGATCCATCAATTGCTCAAATGCCGTAATTGATCTAGACATCTACCTTTCGTGTGATTTAAAATGAACTGCTACTATTAATAGACGAATAAAGAGTTACAATATGGTATTCATAATCTTAAAGAGGAATATTCCTTGAAACTCAAATGCAGAAGTTCAGCCGGTTGACTTTATTTAAGTCTTTTATTCTCAACAAACTCTTAGTTTGTTCTCCAATATGGATCACTACAATTTCAGACGCTAAAAATTTAGAAAGCTTTCAAAAACGCAGCCTGTGCTGGGTAACATCTGACAATAATCACCTTGATCGTTTGACGAGGATGACTCTATTATCTGTGTCATTAAAGCTACAATTAAACGACCTACTACTGTTTAACAAACTTTTATTAAATTCGTACGATTATATATTAAGTAATCATGTTAATTATTACTTACCTAGTAAAGTTGGATTAAGATCTGGTATCAGACTTATCTATAAATCTTCTAAAACTTTAAAAAGCTATCTGGAAATTTCTATTTTAATCGGATTGTATCTATCGTAAACTATATTCATTTACAAACAGAGATTAACCTATTTTAAGATCATCTCACTGTTAAGAGAAGCTTACGAAAACTATTTTGCGAATATTTTACTAACCATTTTTATAATGATAATAAAAGGTGTTCTAAATTTTTAATCTGTTTGTATTCGAGTTTTAAGTGCAGTTTTGGTGTAAACTATTATGAAGTTCTACTTTTTTAATTCATTTTTTAAATTTAGTTAGCTTTTTATGATATTTACAGGTTGCTGTGTAATGATTTTACTTTATCATTGTAAATGTGTAAATAGAGATGTTGTAAATAATGCTGTATTGTAAATAATTTGTATAGTTTGTAATTAGTGTGTACATATATATATATATATATATATATATATATATATATTTGCCGAAATATTAGTCGAGTAATTTTACTCTCTATGTAGTTAATAATTGAAAGATTTGGGCATGAATGCAGAAGTCACATTCATTGTTTTTCTCTTTAATAAAGATGGCCATTTGCTTGATAGTGGCGAAAGAAAAAAATTCATTAATGTATTGTCTCTCATAGAATATCTCCCACGCGAAAAAATATTTTCAAATGAAAAATATTATTCAAAAGGTGTGTTTAGCATTCAGCACTTTATTCCCGAGAGTAATAACCGCGCTATATTTCGAAGCGGAAGTCCTCTTTCTAATGTGTAGGACTACCATGCACAATTGCTCTGTCGAAAGTCTGACTCTTAGGACACGCATTTTTTCATCGTATATTGAGAAGTTTCAAACCAACATAGTGGAAACGTCATACAGAAATATTTTGATGATTTATTCGCATGATGGATAAAAGAAGTAACCCCCGAAATTCCATAATGCCTCTATTTGGTCTGCAAGGTCCAGGAGGGGCATGGTGGAATGTCCCCCCGTCAGGTTTTCAAATTTTATTTTGACTGGATAAATCAAAAAATTTTTAGTAAAAAAATTGAAAACTATAAAATCTAGGATCGTGAAATGCATTTTTAGGGTCTATTTTCTCAATATTTTCAAAGATTTTCACGGGGCTTCGCCCAGCAATAGGGAATAACAATGATGTACCCCCGTCAGAAAATTCTGGGTACGCCCCTGCAAATAACCAAATGTAAACAATTGGTTTTCGGAGGTGCGGAGAGTCTACGAACGACTTAGTCCAAAGTTGTGAATAATGACAAAGTGAGATGACCATGTAGTTATTGATCTCGACATCTTGCAATTTTTCTTTGTGTCCATAAACTGTTTCGATAATGAATTATGTAGCTCCTGATTTTATTTGCTTTAGGGTTAGTACTCTTAAATGTGATTTGTAGTCTTTCTGCAATCGAGCTCAAACCATTATGCATTGTTCATATTCTAAACATCTCCTTATACAGCCCCAAATGATTCACTAGGATGCCTCTGTATTCTTCCATCATCTCAGACTTTATCAATCTCGAATTTGCCCATTTGCAAGATAACAAGTTCTACTTTTCTTACTCCATCATATTAATAACTAAAATTTTGCTTATTGGTCCAAATAAGTTCTTATTGACTTATTCCCTCTCTCGATATCATATGCTCATCTTAATTATTCTTCACCACTATGCATTGCAAAATAAATTGCCCATGCTTTATGGAGTTCATTTTCACTTGGATTTTCACTGGAAACTGCTATTTTATCACCCTTTTTCTATGACCGTTGCTTGCTATAAAATATTGCTAGATTCTCCGAAGCCATCACATTGATTATAGTAATAACAAAAGAATATGATATAGTAGTTAATTGTAAACAAAAATAAAAAATTGTGCATATATATTGTGCATAGGCCGCTCTTCAATATGAAAAAACCTAGGACATATTTTGCAATTATTTACACGTCCATCTAAATTTGATCCAATTCTTGCGGAAATCTATTTGTTTTATTATTAACTAGTAAATAGGTATGCATACGCGCGTAATTGCAAGGAAGCATAGATTATTCAATATAATTATTTGCAAACGATCATTTTCAGTACGCTGAAGTTCAATATTTAGATGTATACTACATGTAACGGGACTTGGGAGTACCCTATTAAACAAACCAGTTGGGTGGAAACTGAAAAAAATAACTAGTAAACAACAAATTTTTCCATATTGTAATTTTGCACGTAAGTACGTGAAATTCAATATTATGAATTTTATACACGTATGTTGATCAAGCTTATAAGGAAAATTAATTGAACTATGAAATCTAGATCCGTCTAAGTAATATCTTTATGCACACCGAAATTTGTTCAATATATTTTATCATAAAAAAGTATTTAAAAATTATAAATGTGTACCATTGCTAGTTGGTAAACCAAATTTTCAATTATTGTAAACAAAGGTGCTAAAGTGTACGCTAGTTTTTAGTATTGTTTCTCTTTAAAACTGATGTAATCATTATAGTTTGATAGTGGGTATCAATTAAAAAAGTTCTTTAACAAAGTTGCTTTTAAATTATAAAAGTGACTTGTTAATTATTTAAAAAGCCTTGTGGGATAAGCTTTGAGCAGTTTCCAATTATTTTTATATTCTACAACCAATTAAAGTAATGCACTTCCATCGGTTGAAAAGATTCACTTATCCGAAATTCTAATGTAATTGTTTTATTTTAATGTAACCATTGTCCGATATATTACACCATTTAAACAAAAAACTAATCATAAAATTTACTAAAACGATGAAAATACCGATGAGCGCTATGGAATTTACACAATTTTCATTGAAAAGTCAACCACAACAAATGTTCGGGTTATGAAAGATAGAGATTTTGTTCAATTTCTATAGGAATTTTCAGCATAAATTTCAAATTGAGTTTAACAAAAAATTTGCATCACTCAAAATTTAAGGTTATTTTTGCCTTTGTGTTAAAGCCCCTTCATTTAAAGCAAATATGTAACAAAGAGCCCTCCAAGAAATTAACAACCTTATAAATAATTAAACAAAGTACTCTGCCTGGATATCACCTTCGTTTTAGCCCCTCCCCATCTTAAGAGCTGTAATCGCCCTTGGTTGACCTATTTAGTTGAGTTGGGTCAAGTAATAACGGCAGTGGGTATTTAATTATAAAGTTAAACACATAAATATATGGAATGTGCTATTGGAGTTTGTAACAAAGAAAATAATGAAATTAGTTAACGAGTTTACAATTTTTAGAGACTAAAACCGGATATAGAATTCTAATTACACCGAATAGCAAGTTCATATAATACTGTACAGCCAGGATATAACTATTTCAGTGATTTAAATACATTGCTGCTTCGACAAAAATAGCATCAAATTTAAAGATTTCAAACTAATTTTTAGCATTAATTTCAAATCATTTACTTAGTTACCAATTTTTGTAAAATATAAATTTTTGAACATGTTTATTGTAAAATAGGGCGTCGTGTGCCTTAATAAAATTGGGAAGGATCCCAAATGTATTTAGTTCAACTGGTTAAAAAATTTATAATTTTGAAATCCCACATAGTCAAAAATCTAGTTTTTAGGGAATAGAATTGAAAATGGACCTGGTGGATATTGTAACCCTAATAACGCGCAGAAATTTTTCATGTATTCTCCCAACTGCACTGAAATCCTATCTACGAATCCTGCTTGATCGAGTAATGCCAAGACCGTAACAAAATTGTTGGGCTGGGCCAGGGTCAAAACACACGGGTTATTTACAACTCATTAATTCCTAACTAAAACTTAAATCTATTTATCAACATAGTGTTGTAAAGATTTTACTGAGTTGGTCCCTTTTACATCTATTTCTAGTCACATCCTGAGATTGCATTATGTGTATGTAAATCAAATTGAATACTGGATTATGATATAAGACACAGATTTTGTTGGATTGGATTGCAAAAATTTTATTTATCACAGTATGATATACTCGTCATTATATAGAAATATTTTAAGAAGGGTAAACATTATTACTTATCTTTTTCAACACTCATGAAAAATTTAAAAATATATGGATTAAGTGATGCGTCAACATATTAATTTTGTATATTGTATTTCGATGATCTATCTCAAATCCTATATTTACAAGAACTGCAGGTAACGTCTGTTAATGCAAGTGACAAGCAGACGACATATCAAATAAAATAGAAATTGCAATCATATTAAATACGGTCTGCAAAACATAAACAAAAAATCAAAATTTAACGTTTAGATATACCACAACACTTTATTATTTTATTATAATAATGCTTATATACCAAAAAACTTTCACTGATTACAGTAAATCGAAACATACATTGAAATAAGGAAATATTAAAAGATATTTCGAAAACAATATTTGTTGAAATACTAGCTTTTCATAGATTAATTAGAATGGAATAAATTAGAAAAATGTTATTAGGAGCAATTTCAAATGAGCACGTGCATAATCTTTGAAGTTAAAATTAAGGTACATGATGAAGTTTTTTTCTAATTATTTCAATATTTATTCTCTAAAGTTCTTGCATTAATATTGTATCTTTCAAAAACTCTTCAAAATTGATATTAAATTTCAAAATTGGCTCATAAATCGCTTTGGTATTTATTCAAATTAAAATACAATTTTAATCGAAAACTCCTGGAGAGCATTACGCTGGATTGGCATGTTTTATTGACAATATCTAACCGCCTCAAGGCAAATTTCCGGTGATTTGGAAATGTAAGCCACGAAAGATTAAACAAAGTAAAAAGTCAATGCTCGCTTTATATCAATAATTTTAAATTAATATTTTAATTACGTATTTCTGCATTGAAAAATTCTACCTCAAAAGAAAAGAATCGCAATGCTGTTGTTGGTAACAAATAGAATGGAATTTCTTCAACTAATTGTCACCATATTTGATATATTATCTTGTTTTTAAATGACTTTTCAGAAAAAAAATATTGAGTAAATCGCAATTAATATTTCTACCTATTTTCGCAATGTAAATTTAACAAATATTCATGTACCCATACATTGTAAGCTCAACCAGAATATTTTTTTCACAATGACTATTTTTTACATTTTTCTTAAGGTGACTTTTCCATTTTCTATGTGGGAATATTGCTCTTACACCCAAGTAATACATAGTAAATATATTAATTATCTTTATTGTATGTTCAGGTCAAGGATGGACCTGATGCAACCATGTGGGAATGATCCAACCCTATTTTTCTAAATTTGCCCCGATTCGACCTGACCCCGGAGTAGGAATTGCATATTTCAAAAATAATTCAACAGTAAAATAGAATTTGCCAATTTATATATAAGAACATAATGTTTTGAAAGGTCTTTAAATTTAAGCTAGATGCCTACATCTAGTTCCAAAATATGACGAACAGCAGAAAAAAGTTTCTTAGAAACTGCAGAATTTGATTGTATGATGAATACTCTTCTGGCGGTTTGGAAACAGCCAAAAATAAAGAAATATGGGTGTTTTCACACATGTTAAGTACTAGTATATGTTGTCATGTGACGAGACATACATGTAGCAATACATATAGTGGTTCTATACATGCACTCAAATTTATTAATATCATCATCTCACTAAAGCCAAGCCCGGCGCGGTGGACAGCTGATCCGACCTGTTTCCTCCTCGTGTAGGAATGGTTTATAAGATGCACAAAATGACGCTGTACTTATCTTAAAACATAAACACCAATGTTTACCCTATACATTAAATGTATTCACCCATACTTAATGTAAAAAATTGAATTTGATGCACCAAAAAAGTTTTCAATGCATAACTTTACAAACTATGTTTATGCTTACAGTTTTGGAATGGGCTGAGATTCTCAACTACTGAATGTCTGTTGTTTGCCTAGAAGACTTGATATTTCCAACAATATCAATTTAGTTTAATTAATGAGAATTTTGTTCATGGTACTGAAACATAAATTCAAAAAATTGCATAGGAATATAATAGGCATGGAAGAATACGATTAATGGATCAAAACTAACACGTCAATTTGGTAATATGGTATCAAGCAAATGTGACAGTGGTTATAAGATGAATGAGCTTACATCACAAGGTTAAAGGTACTCTACGGTCTAGGATAGGATAGACCCTAGAGCAACGGCAGTCCAAACTGAAAGTACAACAACAGGCAGGAAGGTATTTTAAGTTTTGGTTGGTATTTTCCTAGGAAAATTTGAGTAAAAAAAGACAGCAAAAGAGCACTGATGTCAGGTTATGATCCTCCTTGCCGACAGGCATTAGATGGTCACGCGTTCTTGACAACAGGTGCACTCCACGATCGGGAATATATACCAAAGAATTAGAAGTAGAAGATTCACGCAAAAACATAAAAAACACAAGTGCATAACAAAGGAAGATTAGGAAGATATTGAGCTTAGTGATAAGTGTAGGATTTACTTAAAATGAGAAGGCTAAGATGCAGTAGAACTTCAAAACTCAGATAAACAAGGTGACTAAAGCAAGGAGGCAAGATATAGTAGTGGTAGGTAAAAAAGAAAGAATGGGAACACTGATAGACATAACAGTGCTAAATGACAGGACTGTAGAAAGCATAGAAAAGGATAAAAATAGACATGAACAGGGAGTTGGCAGAACAAGTAAAGGGATTGTGTTTATTGAAGAATACTGAAATAAGAACACCCAGAATCCACAGCAATGCTCTCAGACTACCTAGAGACGAATGAGTTTTCTAAACTGTGAGAACGGAAGCGATAATAAGTGTCAAAGCAATTTTTTAATAAAAATAGAAGTCCAAAACTGCAAACTCACTATTTACAAAATAATAATAATACAAATATATATATACATATATATATATAT
>CABFPE010000302.1:694343-713084 GCA_900660155.1 Hofstenia miamia
ATATATATATATATATATATATATATATTAAAAATAATAATAATAACGAAAAATTATTATTCATGGTTATGATAATATGAAGATACTATGGAAGTCTAAAATATGATAATTGAGCAGATAAAAATGAATATGTGGGAACAATGATGAGCATAACATTGTCAAAAAACAAAAATCTGAACCCAAAAAATAAATGCAAATATCATCAAGCTTAAGTAACGTTTTTCAAAAAGTAATAATTTGTAAAAAATTTCCAGTATCTATGATAGGTGGATGGAAACGACCAATTTTAATCGCTTTTGTACACCAATAATTTCTTAGAATTGCATTGGATTTAATTAACACTTCCTACTAAAGATACTATTCAAATCAATGAAAATAAATTTAAATATTAATTATTAATTGTAAATAATAATAGTCTCAGTTAGTTTCCCATTGCTTCTATTTCATCTGTCGCTTATCTCTCATTCTTTCATGCTCCTTAAGTTGCTGACAGTCGTATGTTGTCTTGTAGGGACACAGTGCTAGGGAAGAACAATAAATTAACAATTTCAATTTGTGTTTAAAGATTTTTATTTCAAATTCAATGATTCGCATGTGTGAATAATGAAATTTATAAAAGGACAGGCGTTGTGTAGCAGCATGTGCAAACAATCTTAAATCAAATTCATTATATTCCAAGACATTGTTTTCTAATATACGCGAAGTTAATTTAAAGTTAAAATATTACCACAGGTTACTGTAGTAGTGATTTATAATTTGTTTCTACCAAAGGACTGTAATAACATTTATAATATTTTAAGTTCAACAGTAATATTAAAAGTTGCAAAACATTTATTTATTTTCTGAAATTTAAATATAATAGCAGGCCCAAGGGGTTTCTAAACCCCTAGCTTGAGTACTATGTTTTTGTCCTATGTTTTGACCAACATTTGTGTTTCAACAAAGTCCAACACCCAAACGTAATATAGCATTAACAAGGGGGGGGGCTTTGCCCCAATCAGATTTAACAATGTGGGCTAAGACCCCTCGAGTACACCCCTCCTTAAAGGGTTATACATGTTAATCAACTAAAACATTCTATCCTAATTCAGAGTAGAGCTCTTAAGCAATGTGTAGTAGTTCGGAATGACGTAGTTATCCATTATGCATGCATGTTCGTCTCAATTCCTGCAGACACAACATGCTCCAAGTAAGAGGGAATGAGACAAATTTACAATAGGAGCCGCATGCAATTTCCGTTCAATGAGTTATTCAATAGCTACATATATGAACTTTTTTTAAATATCACAGTGTTGTAATGTGGTATAATTAATTTATTCACGACCACATTTATTTTTGTTAATAAACCTACTTTGCAGTAACGTTTTGAATGCAATAGAATATTCCAAAAAATATTCTTACTATTGGTATCATTCTGTGTTTAGAATTTCAAAAATATATGTCATTGCATCAGGGCGTACGCAGGATTTTCTGACGGGAGATATCTTAGTCATGACCAAAAGCGGGGACAACCTCACAAAAATTTTTGAAAATATTGAGATAAAAGACCCTATAAATGCATTTCACGACATAGCTTTTAAATTTATCATTTTTTCACCAAAAATTTTTTTTTATCAAGCTAAAATCACTTTTGAAAACCTGAAGGGGGGACATTCCACCCTGTCCCCCTGCGTACCGCATTGCATCCAGAATAGCATTAGTAGTTTCTCCTTTCCCTATATGCAAACTGGTATTCATTAAATGTTTCATAGGTTCGTTTTATTTAGACATCTTCTGCGCATTTATTTTAATATTCGGGCTAAGATTGGTGTAAGGTCAAAACTTTTCTAATTTTTCCTCATAGATTTTTCCAGAATAGTGTATTTTGGAACATGTGTAACTAAGGCACACTTCAATTTCGGTGTGGACTATATTCTTTCAAAATTGGAAGTCTAGGCATAAACTACATAAATTTGCTTTGAAAACAACTTGCAAAACTAATTTGGTGCACTTGAAATGCATTGATCTCATTAAGCTATTGCTGCATCTTTTCAACTGGAATGCAAGAAGAAAATCAATCTAAGCTTAGGTTACCATTAGAACTTTGGTCTTTCCCTTTAGATTTAGGCTTGTTACGTTTATTAACAAAACCAATCTAAATATGTCCACCATAATCTTACTTTCGAAGTGAACTCCACATTGTTTTATCCAACACAGGCTTTATTGCATTACAGTCGGAATTATCATCATGTCTAATTTTATTTGCTAGTTAATATTTCTTGCAAATTTTCGTGTTAACGCTGAACAAAGTTTTTTATGCAATTTGTTAGGGTTTATATACAAAGTTTTTAGACACCATTGTTCACTAAACAATAAATATGTCTTAAATCCGTCTTTGTGCAGGTCGCCCTTGACGGGACATGTGCGGCATATTGACAGAAAACAAAATACTTGACGGTAGTTGTTGCAGTCATTAGGCATTACAAAAAATTGAATGTGTTTGTAATAATACAATTTTCATTGATAAAAAGTTCGTATTTTAATATGGTTTAAAAACACGAACAATTTGTATATGGATATATCCCAAATTTCTTAATAGGCTTTGCAGAAATTGAATGAGAATGTTAACAAAACAGTTTGAGGATTTAAATACCCAATAGGTTATTTGGGGTTAATTATCAAATTTAGGTTTTTTTGGCAATTGGTACAAAAATGCTTGTCAGAAAAGCAACGCCTTTATCTATGATAATGCCAAAATCATTAGAAGAACACATACGTAAGATTATGGTCTAATTCTTGCAGGGTTTAAAACATGGGAACTTTATCACTGCTAGGAAAACACAAGATTTATAACAGTATAACAGGTCACACAGGACAAAGATACAATACAGCAGAAAGGATGCTTTATGCATGCATCACAAATATTAGCATTTCAAGATGCCGTACTATGTGTTGATTCTAAAAAACAATGCAAATGTTACGAAGATATAGCAGTACACTACAATTAACAACAAGGTAATATACGAACATTTATACTAGTGTACAAATTGAGCATGGTATGATTATGTATTATATGTTTTTTTATATTATATAGTCAGTAGAAAGGTATACTAAGTTAAGTAAATATGCAAGAATCCATGCAAGATAGATCAGTTTTGCAGTATGAAGCCAATAAAAATGTAGAATAGTGAGTACTTGTAAGCTGTGTACCTGTAATCAGTTTATAGGTACACGTGCATGTACTGTATAACCAGTACAAAAGTACAACGGTATTCCTACAATCAGCAGAAAAATAGACCAATAATTCTAAATTCAGTCCATAAGTAGAATGATAATTAGGACCGAAATAAGTTTAAGGAAGGATTCTTGGTAATCACTAAATTTCATTATATTTTACAGAATATCACTTTGAATGGAAATTTGTTTACTTTTGCTTGTTGCTTTGCCAATTGACAATGACATTTACCAAATATTTTGTTAATTTAATATATAGAAATTTCCTTTGATATCGTCATGCTTCTAATTTTTCTGCCATTTTCATATTGATGTGCTCTGTTTTGCAAAGCATAGTTCTGTTTTTTTTTCATTAACTTAGCCACAGTATAAGCTCTTGATACTTTCTTTTCTTAATCAAGGGCTCACAGCAAGCACTCTCTTTATATTCATTAATCAAAAAACAATCCTTATAAGATTTTCAATGATTAACATACTTCTTTAGAATCAAAATCAATCTGCGTTTTATAAGAAATTATTTATCGTTAATTCAGTAGAAATCGCTTGAAATCTACATTTTCTTGCCATCTTCACATTGATAAGAATTAAAGACTTCCTATTGTAGGATAGCTCAGCACTTTTTCTCACTTAATGAAAGTTGAATTGAAATTTGAAGACTAATTCACAGAATTCATTTTTACTGAGTTACTGGTTTTTTCTCTGTTATTATGTACTCATTTGAATGCGCGATACATGCAGTTATACTAAATAAATTGAAAATGGAAGATGTATTCATCCAATAAACTTCACTTGTGCCTAAAATTAAGTAGAAACATTTCTCAATGTAAGAAACCTCCCAATTTATTCTAAATAAGCCCGCTTCTTACTCCAGCGATTCAGAATTCAAGTCAAGTCTATGATCTATTGTTTGATAGAAATGCTAATTACATATACAACAGCAGAGTGCAACATGTCATCCCTCGTAGGAAACTGAAGTTGCTTAAAAAGCCTAAAATGATGCCCTATAGTTGTACTCTAGAGCTACTAATTAAGATTTATTTAAATTACATTGACAAATTTTGATAGATTATTGACAATATTCTAGAAATAATATCAAAGTTTTCTTTGTGAGTGTTGATTCATGTAATTTTAGGTTGAGTTTGCTCTAGAAGTACAAATTTTCATTTAAATATAAAAATTTAGATAACGTGATTGACTTTCTTATTTGCAAAATTTTAAACAGCAATTACAGTAAATGCATTGGTACAGTATATATATATATATATATATATATATATATATATATATATATATATAATTATAATATATATATATATATATATATATACATTTATTAACTCTTTTTAATTAAAATTTCAATTAACTGTTTATTAAATTCTAAAGCATACACAGATATTCCTCTTCTTTTAACCAAGCTTTCTTGTATGTTCTTAGTTTTTAGTATATTAAAAAGCACTAACAAATTGAATCCACCTGATTAAAATCAAGTTGGGAATACCATTTACATAGAAAATATAAAGTAAACACATAGAACAGAACGCGGCACACCCTGTATTTCCAATGCAAAAACAAATCTTCGTAATAAATCTTGTCATATGTTCTTGTCGGGAAACCAATACGGCCAAAAACCAGGTATTATTCGGAAAAGGCAAAAGTTGGTCTACCAGACCATTTTACATTTCTAGTCTAACTGTGGGACTTTGTTTCAAGCTGCGACAGGTGAGGAAAAATTTTTTAGAAACTCTTGGATATTCAAACGTTAAATGCCCATAGATATGCATGTACATACAGTTACCGTCGGACTATCATGCAGAACAGTGTGCAAATAATTGCGAATAGTTTCAGCTGTTTGACACTAACTGTATGAACATATTTTCAGTCGTACTAAGCTAATATTCTGACATTAGGCTTTCAACTATCTTTGGGTTCTTATACAGCTATTGAAAGAAAAATGTATTTGGAAAATTCCATAAATTATGGATAATTTATTTAGAGATAAGGGTATTACTTACAACATCTCTGGAAGGACCATAATAATTTTTTCAGTGACAGCAACAAAAACTGTATTAGACTTAAAACTGAAAAATCTCCTACCTTTCACTAGATGAAACTTAGCCTTGATTCAAATATAGCAATGTGCACGTCCTCAGAAACTAAGGGGATCTTAAATAGTTTTACTGATATCAAAGGTTGACAGCATACCAACCTAATTTAGTTTATCCTGAAAATAGGATGACAAAAGTGTATAAACCGCTGTCAGTCAGACGTCATAAATAATTCTGACGTGGCTCTTTATTTGACTGATGGCAATTGAAATCAAATAAACTCGTTCTGAGCGGTATTTCTAAATACAATTACAGTTTCTTACTTGACGTCAGTCTCAGGAGATTGATGAGATTTTCGTTAGTTAACATCTATATAATTTAATTAATTACTACCCAGGGCCTAAGCTATTAACACTTGTCTTCCAAGAAATTTGTGATGTTAAAATTACCTCAGTATTGTACTGTATCTTCAGATTTTTATTAAAAAATATCGTTTGAAAAACAGCAAAATCAATTCGAGGATTTCTCTATATTAGGTAATCTTTCATTATTACTGTCATGTGCCGCATTTATTATATCGACTATCAAATACAATTTGTCATCTTTCTGTTTACCAGTAAAAATCAGTAATAAATTTTATTAAATTAATGAAAAATTGGCATATTTAGCTCGAAAATTCCACGTTTCAATGCACCTGACACCAAATGATCCTGTTCCAATGGCGAAAATTTTTACATAAAATAAATGAATATGTATGTACATTCCTATAAACAACCCTAACCCTAACAAATTGTATTTATTGACACTAATTTCGAAATTTCATCACGTGTTTTTTTGTTGGTCTATGAACTGCAAACGTTTATTTAAATATGTCGTCAGATTATTGATATAATTTACGTTGTTAGAATGAAAGTTGTATAGCATTTGATCACTTTATATTTTGAAATTAATTAC
This sequence comes from Hofstenia miamia, assembly GCA_900660155.1. NCBI lineage: Eukaryota > Metazoa > Xenacoelomorpha > Acoela > Hofsteniidae > Hofstenia > Hofstenia miamia. The sequence goes on from CABFPE010000302.1 coordinate 700,556, forward strand.
AAACTTGCTAAAAAAACTTAAATCCAGTATTTGAAAATATAGAATTATAATTTTGTGAAAACTTGATGGTAGCTAAAGATGTACATACCGATTATGCTTAATGCTCCTTTATCAGAGAATTATAAACAAATTTTTCATAAATTTTCCTTATTTTTTTAATTAACGTGGTGAAGACAATTGTAACCTATTTTGCTTTGACTTTTCCACAAGATCCACAAGACCATTAACCAAAAAAATATAAAATTATTAAATACCAAGGTGGTGGCGTAGCCAGGATTTTACATCAGAAGGGACATGAAATATCTTAAGAACGCTAACCAGTAGTGTTAAAAAGCTTAAGCTACTATGATTTTTGGGTAAATTTTTAAAAATATATAAGTATGATTTTCAAACTTGAAAAAATTTATTGCAATAATTACATATATTTCTCGACGTAATTTCTGACCTCATATGTCTTACACTGATTGTTTTATTTTATCATGTGTAGACGTCATACTAAAGTCAGGATTTTGGATTTTTAATTTAATTCAAGTGCTTCTAAATATTTTTCAAAATATTAGCAAAGCATGTGCACTTATTTAAATAATAGTTTCTTTGTTTTATATATATAATATATGTAATTTATTTTTCAAAAATTCGGAAAATCAATGGTGAACACTTTTCTATATCCTAATTTCATTAAGAAAATGATTGATATTTAGTTTTTTGTAATAAAATACTAGTAAGGAAATATCCTATTAAGCACATGACTTGAAGTATATCTAATACTAATGCAATGCATTGACTTCCAACTGTATCAATTCCTTTAAATTAAGCACTTGTGTTGTTATTTTAAAAAGCCTACTGTTAGATAATTTGCTGAAAAGAGAAGATAGAAGACAAAATCATAAAAGTTTATTTATTTTCATCTAATGAAGAATTGCAAAATTAATCTAATTATTAGCTTAATTCAAAATACACTAATTTTAATTTTTATAATGAAGTTAATTTTCTAAATTGCATATTTTCTTAACACTCCTAGCACTATAAGCTAATTAATTCTCATGAAGAAAAATATCGTTTCAATTTTAAAATTGATTTTAAATATTTAAATTAAAAGCATGTAGAAAGAAAAATAACTAGAAAATGAAAAAATTTTCAGTTCACACGAATATTTGATAATTAATCGCACTTCTTTTATGAATTCCAAGAAATAGATCTACTTTTAAAAAAACATGAAGAATATATAACTATTTTGAAAAGAACAAAAAAAATTTTATTCTATGCTTTTAAATAATGAATTCTGTTGAACAAGAAGTTAGATCAAATTCATTATACTGCAAATGCTTGGTTACCTATTAAACAGGCTTTAGATGTATTGATTGATTATACCCAAAAGCAATTGCCTATTTTCTTAAAAAAATCTTCAATTTCATCTTATTTTTTTATTTTGTTCTATTTTAAGGCAATTTTCAAATTTTCCTCATAATTACGTGTTGCAAAACGAGGCCCCCTGCCCCACTGCTAATCAAGCTAATATAGATCTTTCATTAACTGGCAGCACAAATGCAGAAGATGTTTATTATCTTCATCTACACTTAAGCCCAAAATTACTAATGATTTTTTGTAGAGAAATAAATATTATGGAATAGTAGAAATATTACAATTTCTAGCAATCATTTTAATCTAATTTATCAAAATCATTATATTGAAAGTGATAAATTTAAAAATGAGAGTTTTTAAGTNATTTTCATCTAATGAAGAATTGCAAAATTAATCTAATTATTAGCTTAATTCAAAATACACTAATTTTAATTTTTATAATGAAGTTAATTTTCTAAATTGCATATTTTCTTAACACTCCTAGCACTATAAGCTAATTAATTCTCATGAAGAAAAATATCGTTTCAATTTTAAAATTGATTTTAAATATTTAAATTAAAAGCATGTAGAAAGAAAAATAACTAGAAAATGAAAAAATTTTCAGTTCACACGAATATTTGATAATTAATCGCACTTCTTTTATGAATTCCAAGAAATAGATCTACTTTTAAAAAAACATGAAGAATATATAACTATTTTGAAAAGAACAAAAAAAATTTTATTCTATGCTTTTAAATAATGAATTCTGTTGAACAAGAAGTTAGATCAAATTCATTATACTGCAAATGCTTGGTTACCTATTAAACAGGCTTTAGATGTATTGATTGATTATACTCAAAAGCAATTGCCTATTTTCTTAAAAAAATCTTTAATTTCATCTTATTTTTTTTATTTTGTTCTATTTTAAGGCAATTTTCAAATTTTCCTCATAATTACGTGTTGCAAAACGAGGCCCCCTGCCCCACTGCTAATCAAGCTAATATAGATCTTTCATTAACTGGCAGCACAAATGCAGAAGATGTTTATTATCTTCATCTACACTTAAGCCCAAAATTACTAATGATTTTTTGTAGAGAAATAAATATTATGGAATAGTAGAAATATTACAATTTCTAGCAATCATTTTAATCTAATTTATCAAAATCATTATATTGAAAGTGATAAATTTAAAAATGAGAGTTTTTAAGTCTTTCATAACACACATTTATAACTTAAAAAGGCTAGGATTGAGAGAAACAGCTCTCATTTGAATAAACTCCTTCTTCAATTTCTGATCAATTGGGTCGTTAATAACAAATTTATTACATGTTTAGCCAATTTGTCAAAATACAGTAACGACGACCGTATTATTCTGATGGCAATAAAAATGGTGGAATTCTTTTAACTTCAATTATAGCAAGTGAATACTAAGAATAACAAATTTAATTTTTTAAGTCTTTTCACCCACATATTTGAATCTTAATTGCTTTTACTGTTTATACATCTCAGACTTTATTGGAATGTATAAATAATTTCTTCCCACTTAGATAAATATCCTACGCGAATTAAAAATCTTTTAGTATATTTTAACGCCTACTTAATATTTAATGAATTTGTTTTAAATCTCGAACTATAACACATTTTGTCATTGTATTGGGTGCGCATCGCTTAAATTGCTCATGCTTTTTTTCATAAATGGGCTTATCAATGAAATACACACCTTTCTTGGGTAGTTTTTAGCGCTGAGTTTACAAACATCCCCAAACCTTTATAACTAAATAATTTCAAAAAACTATTAAGGACAGTGCTCATAATTCAATTATTTCTTTCAATATTTTAATGATATTTTTTGAATGCTTGAAGTAGAGAGTTTTTGTTTATTGAGATTTGCGTTCTGTAGGATGCGTTCATCTGATTTAGACAGTTATAGCACAAGATGAATTTCAGCGAGAGCCTTGGTTTTACTTGTCCTAGTTCGAATAGAGTGGACTCGAGACTAAATTGGGACAAACTTGAGACACGGGGCCCACGTGTTTCAGAAAAATACTAATAGTTTTGGCCAATTTTGAAAAAATGGGTGATAAGGCATGTGAACATATTGGACCATATGGGACCATGCGTCCGGAACCCAATCAAATAAGACTAAATGCGACTGGACCAATAAAATTTTGATTCCGCTTGAAATCCCATTGGACTAGGACTGGGATCTGGGAATAGGTATTTAATTAGGAATGGGACCAGAAACCGGATCTACGGATGTCTGAATATTTCATATAGCGTTTCCATATTGGATTAGTAAAAGACCGGAAAGGGCCTAAATCATATGGGAATAAATAGAGTTGAGAAAAAAAATTCTTGTCATGCAGAACTGAGCATTAGAACCTGTAAAAATTTGCTTAACCTTTCTGTAAATGTTCTTAGCATCTGAGATGGACATGGGATGTGCGAGTTTGGGCCAAAGAAATGAAAAAATGGGCCAAATATTCAAAAATAGCATGTTATTACGCAATTAAACTGGCATTCAGTGAATGCAATATAACTTATGAACAATGAACTGAGAAATAATAATTTCTTTTTAAATTAATATAGTATACTTTTCTAAAACAGTTTATTAAGTTTTCAATTCCAGTGTATAAACTTTTTGAATATCTTGCGTACTCAATTTTGATCTAGCAAACCGAAAAATTACGGAATTTTTTTGGTAAGAATCATGCAATAGGCAGAATTGGCATAAATTTCAATGGAGCTGGCTGGATTCGGGCCAGATTTTGGGCCCATATTCATCGCTGCTTTGCATATCCTTCTTTTTACGTTATTCTATATAAACTTTAGCTTAGTTAGTTAGCGTGTGAATAGCATTATATCTTTAAAAGTCAGTGGTGATAATTACAATAAAGATGCTGCGCTGTCTTAATGATAATTCCTTCTTACAGCTAAAATGAGCACATGCAAATACTTGACATTGGTGTCCAATATTGTCTAATAAATTATAAGCACTTTATGAATAGAGTGGTTTTTTATTGACTTTAAATCGTGAAAAATTGGCTCACCGATTTGACTTGAAAAAAGGAAAATTGACTTTAAAATCATTATTTCTACAAAAAAACTATTTGTAGAAAATTACTTTGTTTACCAAAACAATTTTTATTTAAGATTGTTTACATATTTCTTGATTACTTCGGCTGCAAACATCTGTCATTATTTGTAATTCAATATTTTAATTCACTATAAATAGAAACTCAATTGATGAAAAAGTTTTTCTCTTCGCGCAAGTTAAACAGCCTTGTATTTCTATTGCTAACATTTGAAATTGACCTTATTCATTGACTTTCATTAAAAATTTGACTAATGGTGATTTTTTTCCAGAAAATGAATTTATTGACCGACAAAGCCCAAAAATTTATCAAATAGTCTATAGTAACTTTAAAACTTTATAATCTCCTTATTCATAAATACGGAAATTTATTTCGATAATAAAGTACTTTTTATACGTTTCGAAGCAAACATGACCCAAGATGGACTCGGTTGCGGGTACTCAATTTCAAATGTTCCGCGGGTTGCGGTGTGGTGCGGGTGGACATTTTTATATTGTGAATTTATGTGTAATAATGCAAGGACGCGAGAACGATTTAAGTATGGGGGGGGGGTGGCATCCTACGAACTGAAGTGGATCCATTTTCAATTTTTGCATGTAGGGTAGGTCAATTAATATTTTTAATGTCAATCAGTAGATAGACTTAAATAAAAGGACTTAATATGTAAGTGATACAATTACTATAAAACCCCTGCAACAGATATGTATAGTAATAGAAGCATAGATATAGGTATAAAAATAAGTACAGTTTGTAATATGTTCATTGTGCAATTCTAATTTTATTTAAGTTGTTGCTGTTAGAGTTAAAAAAATGAAGTTGCTTAACTTAAATTTTGGGGGCAAAACATATATCTTGCCCTGAAGGATTATTGTTGGGGGTGCAGCTGCCCCTTTTGCCCCCTACTTCTCGCGTCCTTGTAATAATGAACAAATACAATATTAATTATACTACGAAATCTATATAATATCATATATTTGACATCATTCACTCAATTAAACAAAATTAATAGTAAGTCAATTCGGTGATTGACATTTTTTGGCTTAATTTGTTGAAATGACGCCACCTCGTTGAGCTATATTATTATAATACTTTATGCATGTGATGCAGTTTTGTAGTCGACAGGCGATATTTAAAAATAGCGGGTTTGTAGCGGATGTGAGTGAATTTTTTCCAGCAGACATGCGGATGCGTTGCAGTTGCGGACCCACTCACTGCGGGTAGGGTGCAATGCGGTTATAAAAATTTACACCGCGTCCATCTATGAGTAGAGTAATAGGGTAAGATTGGGGTTCTGTTAATGTAAACTTCCAATGCACTACTCTTAATTTCAGTTTTTATGATGTCACTGAGATGTTTGTCTATCAATACTAGAAATAAATTTGAAAAAATTTGCATTATAATTTTAAACATAATAAACCAAATTGAATCGGACACATACATAATTTGGTTTTTGATACGGAATTATGTTTTAAAATTATTATATTGAAGGTACCCTTTTGAAAATATTTTTTCAAAACAAATTACAACTGAATATTTTCATTGAATAATTCACTGTTAAACATAAAAATCAAACAAATCAGGCAAAGCAGTATAAGCATTTTTTGGTTCCGAAACAGTCTTCGCGACACCAACTAAAACGTTTTGTGCATTTTTACTAATCCGTGTTTGTTGATTTATATCGTGAATTGCAAACGTAGAAAACGAATTTTCAACAAAAGAAATTGATGGCATATCATGTGGCCGAATTCTTTTTAGGTTCATTTTTTTCAATTCTTTGGTTCTTTTTTCTCATTAAGTTGTCCTCGGTGCAAACGATAGTTTCATGCAGTTTTGTATACTTTAGGTTTGGTTGTTTTTTTGGATTATCAGGGCAATTTCGCTTTTGACGATTATTTTTAAATTATCGCGACATTAATATAAAAAAGAGACAGACTATCATACATCAAATAACCGAACCACCTCACGTTAATTATATGATTTCCATAGGATGTATATATATATATATATATATATTCTACTTATACAGTATCAAAAATTTATAAATTGAATGTTAAATAGTGTGAGCATTTGCACACAAAGAATCATTAATTAAGCTGATTGATAAAATTTACTTACAATTTTAGAATGTACTTTATAAACCAATAACTATGAGAACAAACAGCAAATATAAACAATAAATTAATGAAACAGTCAAATGGAAGTTTTAAAACAAAAGTTTATGAATAAATAATTATTCTATTGAATAAAAAGATTTATAAGTCATTATTTCTGACGGAAAAATTAAATCAATTATTATATTTTAACGAATGGAAATGAATATAAAGAAACATTTGTTTATCTAAAATTTTTAACCGAATCTTACCCTATAGAAATATCGATTGGCAAATGCGCCAATAGTTCTGCTTAATCTACACAAATCCCTTTTTTAAAAATATCCCATCTAATTATTTAAACATTCATTCATTTAATGTAAATAAATGATTTAAAAATATAATTATTATTTTTTAAAGAATATGACAACTGAAAGGTGAACATCTTAATTGATATTTTGTAGAGTTTAAATTCTACTCAAAACGACAAGGGATACATTGTTTTGAAGAAATTAATAAATGTCTGGCATCCGTATTAGAAGACACACTAAATTTCTTTTAATTAAACTTTGGGGAAATTTCCTTTTCTCATGATGACAATATTAAAAATGGGCATAAACTTTATTCGAATGTAAATATTAAATAAACTAATAAATTTTCCGAATTATTCATTTAGACCAAACAAGCACTACCTGGATCAGAGGTGGTGTTTGATGATAAAATCCAACATTAAGTCATATTAAATTGAAAAAAAATATGAAAATATTCCAGAGATATTTGAATATAGATTATACTCATGCAAAGTTATCCAAATTGTAACCGGTTATAAGATATTTTGAAAAGCTTCTGTACAAAGATTCTTGGTCTGACTGTCACATATAAGTCTAGCAATAGTTTACTTTGCAGTTTGTAATATGCAATATAAGTTATATGCAAGGAACATATTTACAAATATAAAAATATTTACAAAACTACAAACTACACAATGTACAATAAAAAAAATTGAAAAGAACACATATAAAATTTTTAATAAATCAACACCTTAAAATATTGTTTAAAAAAGAAATGCTACGATAAGCTGTTTTGCCGTGTATTTAGACGCTTACTAATACCTAGAATTTTTTGATGTGAAAGTAGATTTTGTTTTAGCTTCTTTTTNGAATCTTACCCTATAGAAATATCGATTGGCAAATGCGCCAATAGTTCTGCTTAATCTACACAAATCCCTTTTTTAAAAATATCCCATCTAATTATTTAAACATTCATTCATTTAATGTAAATAAATGATTTAAAAATATAATTATTATTTTTTAAAGAATATGACAACTGAAAGGTGAACATCTTAATTGATATTTTGTAGAGTTTAAATTCTACTCAAAACGACAAGGGATACATTGTTTTGAAGAAATTAATAAATGTCTGGCATCCGTATTAGAAGACACACTAAATTTCTTTTAATTAAACTTTGGGGAAATTTCCTTTTCTCATGATGACAATATTAAAAATGGGCATAAACTTTATTCGAATGTAAATATTAAATAAACTAATAAATTTTCCGAATTATTCATTTAGACCAAACAAGCACTACCTGGATCAGAGGTGGTGTTTGATGATAAAATCCAACATTAAGTCATATTAAATTGAAAAAAAATATGAAAATATTCCAGAGATATTTGAATATAGATTATACTCATGCAAAGTTATCCAAATTGTAACCGGTTATAAGATATTTTGAGAAGCTTCTGTACAAAGATTCTTGGTCTGACTGTCACATATAAGTCTAGCAATAGTTTACTTTGCAGTTTGTAATATGCAATATAAGTTATATGCAAGGAACATATTTACAAATATAAAAATATTTACAAAACTACAAACTACACAATGTACAATAAAAAAAATTGAAAAGAACACATATAAAATTTTTAATAAATCAACACCTTAAAATATTGTTTAAAAAAGAAATGCTACGATAAGCTGTTTTGCCGTGTATTTAGACGCTTACTAATACCTAGAATTTTTTGATGTGAAAGTAGATTTTGTTTTAGCTTCTTTTTAAATATGTTTAGTGTTTTGGCAGTACTAATTTCACCAGGTAGTGAATTCCAGCTGTTGCATGTGACTACTGAGAAGGATTCACTCCATGGCAAGCACTTAATTTTGCCGTTATTTATCTATTTATTTGCACGCTTACTTATTATGTAAACGGTATTAAGAATATCTTACGATATTTGTAATAATGACTTGCTAATTATAATTAAATAAAAATTTGAATTGTCTGTGAAAAATATTTGAATTCCATTTGAATAAAAACCCATTTTACTGTCTAGAATTAATTTTATTTGCTATTTATTACATTCATGGCCTAAAGTTATTCACGTTTCAAAGAAGTTTTTATCCATTCCTATTTAGATGTTTTTGCTATGGAAGTTATTACTTAAAAAAATTATAGTTTTCATTCAAACTCTGATTTGGATTCAGGAATCCATTTCCTGAGAATACTAGTATTCAAATTCGAAATAAAAAAGCCTTATTATAGAAAAAAATATCAACATAAAAAACTTCTACAGCACATTAAAGTAATTTAAGGCACACATGAAATTTGCAAAATTCACTGATTAAGAAATATAATAAGCCTGACAGTTTATGGAGATGACCACCTTTGTGTAATTTAGTTCAATTGCTCGCCCATATAGATGTGATTCAGTGCCTCAATTGACCCGTCATCAAATCCCTGACCCGATGATCCTGTTGGAGCTCTGATGCGATGCATTGATTAATCTGTTTTAACAATAGCATATACACATATTTGAAAACTAAATTAACTCTTTCTACCTAATCTTATCTATGGCCTAGTTACTGAATTTTGCAGTTTGCCCCCATACGTGCAAAATTCAATATAGCTGTGTACTTAAACAAGAATGCAGATAACAATTTAAGGTTATTCCTGCTCTATTGAGATTAGACAGCTATTGATGAATATCGAGCTTATTTGCTAACTTTCATGTATTGTTTGTTGTTCTGTGCAAGGTAGGAGATTGGTCTAGGTGAATAACTGGGAAAAAAATCAGGTCCTAATCAAAAGGAAAATTCTACAAGGTATACAAAATCGCTTGAATAACTTTCGAACTGGTGTTTGAAATTTGAAGATTATCAATTGCTGAGTAAAGAAATGAATTCCAGTAACATATGGCCACAAATGGGTGATTGAACAAAAAAGCAGCCTTCTCTCTGAAAAGTTATCTGAATAGCGTGGCAATGCCAACAGAAAATTTTATTTTGAGTTATAGAGTTAAATATAATTGAAAAAGGAGAAATTTTTAAATTTCAATTTTAAATTCTTTTTTAAATGATTTTAATTAACAATGTAAATATAAACCAATGGTTATTAATTAATTATAACTAGTGATTTTCCTGGTAATATTCTTTATTGAATGATTCATATCTTTCTTTATTGGGAATTAAAAAAATTCTCGATATCCTAATCAGTGTTACATGCTTACATCAATTTAAGAAAATCTTGACAATATGTTATTGAAGCATCTAACAGAATGCTATTTAAATCAGATGCAGAGGAAATTCAATTGTCACAGCACCTGGTAACACAGAAATTTAGAAAGCAGACGTATTAAAACCAAGTAATTAGATCAACACAGTTGTTAACAAAGATACTTGTAATTAGATTTCAGCGTACACACTTCAATCTCATAATTGATTTATGCAAAATCCGGAATAACAGAACCTATAAATCAATTTATATACTAACAGCAAGTAATTAAATTAGCCTTCTGTATGTAAGTCTATGGAAAATACACAGCATCAAAATTTCCCTAGATTGAAATGTTGATTTATTCAAACGTCAATTCATAACCAGAATGTTTTGTATATTTAAAAAATTTATTTAAAGGATACTTATATATCACAACAATTTATAAGGCCAAAAGCAATTCAATCTCAACCCAAAAAATAATCAATCAGAAAATCAAAATACTTGATAGCAGTTTCAAAATTATTTGTTTAACGNAAACCAATGGTTATTAATTAATTATAACTAGTGATTTTCCTGGTAATATTCTTTATTGAATGATTCATATCTTTCTTTATTGGGAATTAAAAAAATTCTCGATATCCTAATCAGTGTTACATGCTTACATCAATTTAAGAAAATCTTGACAATATGTTATTGAAGCATCTAACAGAATGCTATTTAAATCAGATGCAGAGGAAATTCAATTGTCACAGCACCTGGTAACACAGAAATTTAGAAAGCAGACGTATTAAAACCAAGTAATTAGATCAACACAGTTGTTAACAAAGATACTTGTAATTAGATTTCAGCGTACACACTTCAATCTCATAATTGATTTATGCAAAATCCGGAATAACAGAACCTATAAATCAATTTATATACTAACAGCAAGTAATTAAATTAGCCTTCTGTATGTAAGTCTATGGAAAATACACAGCATCAAAATTTCCCTAGATTGAAATGTTGATTTATTCAAACGTCAATTCATAACCAGAATGTTTTGTATATTTAAAAAATTTATTTAAAGGATACTTATATATCACAACAATTTATAAGGCCAAAAGCAATTCAATCTCAACCCTAAAAATAATCAATCAGAAAATCAGAATACTTGATAGCAGTTTCAAAATTATTTGTTTAACGTCAAATAGTGCTTAGTAATTGCAACATAGTATTTGTGGTAAAAATCCCCATTAAACGATGAATTCCTATTTGAGTTAATCCTGGGTGTCTAATCCAATGTCAAGAATAATTTTCTGTCTATTTTTAATGTCTTACAGATTCTTTGTGTACTTAAGGCAAAATCTTGGAATCATTACACAATTGAGCAAGCCCTATTATGGCGAAATATTAGTGAATCTTCATATTTGGCATGTGTTTCAAAAACTGGGAATCTGATAGTAGCCATTAAAGATGCCCAACACGTATATAAGTAAAAAATGCTTAAATTTAAAATGAACAATCAAAGTAATGCTAATATTTTCAACGTTCTAATTTCTACTTTCTAAACCTAAATCTTTACCACAATATCAAATTTTCGTTAGGCATAAAAGATTCTTATTCCCAATTCACCAATCTTAGTTTCATTTTCTCAATGTAGATGTGTAGAGTGAAGTCTTAGCGATTTTAGATAACTATTACATAACTACAATAAATAGCTTGATGGTTTAAATCCTAATTGACTGCAGTTATTGACTGAATATTTATAAAGTTATAAATTTTTTGCCCAAAATAGGAATAGGCTCTACAAAAGAGCTGAATTGAGTGTATCCCAAAATCAAGCATGTACAATCAGAAGTATCAATAATTAACTATGCCAAATCTATTAAAAAATATCTTCAGGGGGTAATTTGAGGTCAAATGCTGTCAGCGGTAGGCCTAATTATGCATAATGGGTAATAAAGATGCTTTAGTGCAAACTGTAGCGATGAAGTGCCTAACAGTGGGTACCAAGCATTGACGCAAACATTACGAACTTTTACTGATTTTAACATGAGATCACGGAACATTAAAATAGCATACTTAACGTGTCCCACGGAATAAAGAGTGCCTCACACTACAGGCCTCGTTACTTGTAATAATCTTAGTCATGAATTTTGTCAATCAGCAATCAGACGCCAGTCAAAAATTGCTTGGAATCATGGTTGAAGTCAATTGAATGCAACTTTTCAATTTAATGCGTTATGAACTGTTAATATAATGAAGAAATTGTTCATTTTGAATTTTTGTTTAACTAGCTTCATTCTATGCAACCAAACTTTTCGGTAACGTTCATAGTACTTACGTATACAAGGCCTTTTTGATGGAAAGTAAAGGTAAACCTAACCGAAACCGAACCGACTCATTTTCACTAGCACGGTTTCAAACGGTTTTTAATGACTGGTAATTAGTAGCTGTGTAATACTGCCAAAGCTCTCGCTACTGGCGAAAAAGTGGTTGGCAATTCAGGCAACAAATGTGTCATCTGAACGCATGGG
>CABFPE010000302.1:772888-786685 GCA_900660155.1 Hofstenia miamia
ATTGATTTCTAAAACTTTAAGTTTATAACTCCTCCCACCTCTAAAATTATGAGCAACTATATTTTATTAAAGTTGAAACTTTATTGATTTTTCATGATTTAGGATATTCTATCAAACACTATAATAATTATTTTTGCAAGTTTGGTCGTTTCTTAGTAATGGCAAATTATTTTGGCAGTATTTGGCAAATTGTTGTTTTGACATATGAACGTTGGTTGGCAATAAAGTTTCCAATAATTTATCAGCGATATGGAAAGCCACTTTTTGCTTACTATGTGTCGTTAATTGTATTAATACTGGCTATAGTTTTTAACATTCCTCAATTTTTTTATATTGGTATTTCAGATAAACTTTGCATCGCCTTAAGTACAGCTCAATTTTACCAGGAATACACTGTATTTGAGAAGATTGCACTGCTCAGTATAACCCCATTCTGTCTCACTATATTCGGAAACATTCAAATTATCCTTGGAATCAGTAAATTTAATCGAAAAAAATCTGGGAACAGAAATGAAGCCCAGACGACGATTGTACTGGTGATAATTTCAATTACGTTTTTGATCAACTTAATTCTCTCCAACCTTTTAGGTTATATTGGATTTGGCATATCCTCAGGCACACCAGGAAGGTTGGCCAAGCAGTACTTACTATTTGCGTGTGCGAATGGAGTAAACATTTTAAACAGCACCTTAAATTTCTTCTTTTATTTATTTTCAGCGAAGTATTTTCGAGAAAGATTCACAAAAATTATATTGTGTAAGAATTAAAGATCTTTATGTTGTGCCTTTCTTTGCTGAAGTAATTTTACGTAAACAACTTGTTTCCAGCAAATCATTTATTGGGTTACAGCTAGGGAAGCTATAATCTAATTTTAATTCCAATTGTATATTGATTTAGTAGAGTATTTGTAATTGAAGCTTAAATTAGTAAATATCTCGTCTATTGTCATATATGATTTATTTATAAACTGCAAAAGTATATGCAAATTTGCACTATATGAAATATATGTTAATTCTTGTCCAATTTTTTTTTAAATGAAAATCATTTTAACAATGTAAACAGCAATATATATGTAAACTATTCAGAAATGTGAATTTTAGATGTAATCTAAAGTAATTACATATTTATGATTAAATAATGTTTAATTTAGGAGTCTATCAGATGCAGTGTGTCGAAATTGAAATAGGAAAAATCAAGTAAACTACCATGTACTTTTTTTCAAAATGATGGTTTTATATAAACAGTTCTACGCAACTGGAAATATTGATGATATGAGAACATCCGGATAGTCAATTCCTAAGATTTGGATAAGAATTAAAAATGGTAGGTAGAAACATAATTTGTGATACTCCTTGAAATATTTATGGTCCAAAAAGTGCGAAATCGCCTTTGTTGATGTGATTATAAGTGTTTTATAGATGCGTAGGTGATAAACACAATGAATTTTAATAACTTAATGGTAAATAAGTTAAAATTCAAAAATTTCTTTTGAGGTATATAGAAACATATTTTTCGTTTTGCATGATGTCAATATTGGAATGATCTTTGTCATTTTTTTTCCTTAAATTTCTTACTTGGTTTTCTATATAGGAAAGCTTTAAATAAACATCAGTCTTGTCTTCATCAATGCTTTTTTCGGAAGTGTGCCAGTGTTGCCATTTGAAAATAATAAAATAGAATGTTTCTAAATATAGGTAACATCCCAAAAAAATAGTTTCCTCCTTTGTTTATACATATAAATGTGATGATTGTGAAAAATAATACGTCAGGGAAAGAAAGCAATATATATATATATATCGTGTCAATAGCCTCGCACTTACATGCTATACAATACACTTAACTAAAATATTTACCCAAACAATTCTTTGTTACGATTGGAATGAAGATGAGCAGCCAAGATTTGATTGTGTTGTGAGAAATTAGGAGTTTTAAAAGAAATTAAAAACATATAAATTTTATATATATATATATATAATATATATATATATATATATATATATATATATATATATATATATATATATATATATTGCAAGCAACGTTGTTCAGATTATCAAGGAATCTTTTTTCAATATAATTTGTGAAACTGCATGAAAAAATCATTTTCGTCTTGCTAGCCTGCCTTGTTTCACTGGAAATTTATATTGCCAGATTGTGATCAGAAAACAAGTTTAACATTTGTGCAAAATATCGGATTCTCAATATTAGTCATAAAATAATCTATAAGTGCTTTATCTCTAGTTCTTATAGACTTGTTTATTATACTCATCTGTAGTTCATCACATAATTTGTTTATATAGCTTGATTCTTTTGGCACAAGGAAAACAATATTATAGTCGCCCAATAGGATTACTTTTTCGTCATTCAAAACTGCATTTTGTATTTCATTCATTTTTAATTCAATGAATTCATTAGCACTCTGTTTTTGGGTGAGTAACTTAAAATAATTAGTAATGATTCTGATTTCCTTGAGTTTCTAATTCCTACCCAAAGTGTCTCAAATCTCTCATGTGCTTCTACCAAGTTTTGACGTCTTTCCAGTTGCATGTAGCGTGAAATCAACAACACTAAGCCTCTGCCTTTGCCTCCTCAGTTTTTGCAAAATGCTTTAAACTTCCTTTTGCTAAAATTGAAAAATTTTTCATCTGTATTACCTTGGATACATGTTTCCATGAAAGCATATATTGTATGTTTGCCTTATAGTTCATAGATTTCTAGTAGTTCAGAGTGATGAGCTGGTACACTTCTTGTATTTAAATAATCTATTTTAACTTTATTGCTGAACTTCTTGGCAGATGAAAAGAATTTGCTGATGTCATAAATTAAGATTACATTTAAAAATGATGTAGGATAATTGCGGAAATTGGATACAATGCTACAAACATTGAAATAACTGATTGTATATCTAGCTATAGAAAATTTAGCACATACTACTTGCTGAAGCTGAATATACCGGATATTTGCGGAGGTACATATAAATAAGATAAGAGAAAAGTAGTACCTTGATTTTTTGAATGATATGATTCAATATTATAAGCTGATGAGTTTTTGCAGTTGAAAACGTACTTCATTAGTTTTCACAGACTCAGCATAGGAATATTCTTGATTGGGTCTGTTGTACTTCTCAACTGGTTTGCTTTTATAAAACATTTGAGAATCATAATCACCAAAGTAAGATATTATGTTTTTAGATAGTATTGACAGTCCTTTTCCAGAAAAATGAACTTGATCATTTGCAAAGTACACCAGCTTAATTTCTTTTGTACTACTGAGAAAGTAGTTAAATGTAGGCATTATATCAACTTCTTGATTTTCACCTTTCAACTTTTTCAGCATGGCATTTAATTTTATAATGGCCTTGTTTTTACTGCAATTATTGTGTAGTAATGGCATAACTTCAATGAATACTATGTTTTATTGCTGAACTGTTTTAATCACCTTTATATTATCCATTAGACTATCTTCAAAATTTAGTAATGTCGTCTGTTCTTTGGAAATTCTGGGCCTTGATCTTGCCAATATTGTCAAATACTGGTTTAATGCTCTTTCCAGGTAGCACTTCTTTAGTTGTAGAAGTTCATCTGTGTTTTTTCTAAGATAGGAATGGATTGAGCAGTTTTAATTTCTTATGAGGTTTTTGGTTTTTAGAGTCTTTAGAAAAGAGTTTGATATGCATAATATAGGACATAGCACATAGGGCATAATATAGGACAATAGGACATCAGATAAAAGAAACAAATTTGGCACAACAACATAAAGCTTAGTTTAGATTTCAACATACATGATCTATACTAAGTTACTACAAGCTCTTAGGTTTTGCTTGATATTTCTAATCTTAAAATTTACTAGATAATACATATACCATACTACTGGGTTTGCAATGTTGCTTTGCTTTGCTTGAGTAATACCTATTCCTTTAAATTTTCAGTTTACTTAGCAATTACAAAACAAGTTGAAAAGAAGATTTTACATGGTCTTTCAACTATACTTAGAGGCTACTTAATGTTTACTTAATTTCACTTTGAATAAGAATTCATTTAACACTTTATAGATAAAATGATTTAGATAACTACTTTTGGTGACTTCAAAAATGAAGGTCAAAGAAACAGATTATCAAGAATTGAACAATATCAGTTATATATTTCAATTAAGCAGTTCAATATGTGTAATAGTTTAATAAATGAAAGATCACACAATATACTTTATTTAATTGTAATTGATAGATTTAATAAGTTATTAGGAATGATTACCTTTACATTTAGTTAAAGTAGGAGAACTGTACAGTATCATAGGAGACCTTCACAACTTAATTAACAACATGAAAAGATGAATCAATTAGCAAGCCTATCATGAAAAAACTCCAATGCCTCCTATAAAAAGCTAAAATTCATAAATCAAAAATAATTTTTGAAATTTTTTCAGAAGCACAGATCTACCCTAAACAGAGCTGGTGATGGAATCCCTGCTAGTACAATCAAACACAATCCCCAGATTAAGAGAAACATTGGAAACCCAAACTGCTGATGAGCCAACAAGGTCAGACTTAAAAAAATTGATCAAAGAACAAAAGTAATAGACTAAAAACAAGAATCATTACTGAAATGTAACAATAAAATCATGACTGATGAATTAGAACTACCATATAAAGAGAGGGATTTTAGTTGAAAAACACAACAAAAGCTAATAAACAAGATTTGCAAAGGCAGTCACACAAAGACAGAAAATTTCTAAATAACAGGAAATACAAAAGAGGTCATTATACAGAGACATGAAGGCACTTTATTGTGAACAAATAACAACTCAAGAGTCAGTAGCAGCCAGATTCCCATATACTTAAAAGGCACAGTATGTTAGCACTATTTATTGCTAGTAGAGCTTATTAAGAATGGTTACTGTATTATTAAGCTTTTAAGCACAAATGCTTATAAGCAGAGGTTTGCTTATACCAGGTTATAACTGCATGTGTTTTCAGGCAGGAAAAATGTATCATTTTCCAGGTTTGTTGTTTTAAGATTATTTAGTAGTAACTTTCATAGCATTCCTTCTTGTAATTAATGACAAAAAACAAAATATAGCAGGGTAAGACAGTTGTCTATTGCATCACACAAACAAGATAAACAATCTAACAGAAAAGTTGGAAAATGTTGATGTAAACAGGACTTTACTTAGCAAACCAATTTGTCAATGATTTCACAGTCAGTGTCACTAGCATCCTCACTATGTTCTTCACCACTCTCTTCATTGTCACTGTTGGATTCATGTGCATAACTCTCCAATTTGAGATGGTTCACTTTCCTCCATCTCACTGGGGTCAGTTTAAGCAATCATAGATTGCAAATTTGAGCACAGAACTTCATTGTCATCACAATCCCAGATAACTGCTTCAATGAATAAGTGTTGTGGGGCACCATATCTCTGAAATCCATTTTCCTACCATCTCATGACTTGCACCTTTGCACTTACCACTTCATGTACATTCTCAGTAACCAATTAAGAGCCATTCTTCCCATTTTCTTTGCATGGCATCCTTGAATGGTTTATTCAAATGACTATCCAGTGGTTGCAACAAAAGTGTTATTCCCAGAGCTTCCCATTTTGCTGTTAACAGCTAAAAAACTATTAAGAGCAACCCTTTTGATGGTAAAAGCGTGATATCTTTATACTTAATCCTTGGATAGAATAGGTAAAAAATTCATAGATAGGCTCTAACATGGCAAGAAGATGAGCATGTTTTTCTTGATGGTCTTGATCATGCAAAAATATAAAAAAATTGATTCTAAAAATGCATTTTTTTATTATTATAACATATCAAAGTCAAATTTGAAAACCTGATGTAGGGGACATTCTACCAGTAATCCCCTTTTGTATGCCACTGAATAAGAGTCAATAGCATTGTTTTTTTACTGAGTTAAGAGAAAAGCAATCTACTGTGAAAGAAAATATTAAAAACAATTAACTGTTGCCCCAGAACTTCAAACAAAATTTTAAATTCAATAACATTGCTACAAAGCATATACCACAAAACAAAATTAGAACCTGAATAAAACCAGTAGTAAAACTGGCAACAATCTTCTGCTTGTATCACTGTGCAAATCATCTAATGTTATAATACATGGTGCTTTGTAATGCTTTGAAAATTTTTCCAAATACAAATTTAATTATCAATTCTAGAAGCAAAAAGAAGTGAGAAATGAAAAGTTATCATTGCCCACAATCACACAATGCAATTGTGAATTGTCAGAACATGAATAATGAATATTCATGAATATTATTGATAGTTTGAATAATCCTCTATCAATGGGGTTTATTGACTATTTGAGACTGCAATTATCTTTATCAATTATTTCTGAATTCTTGTGCTTGTTTAATGGGCTGTTGAGGGCATTGAAAGACATTCATAGCATGTGAACAACACAGATAATATGCCAATATGGGTTAATTTTATGTGCAGTTTTAAAAAGCACTTATTTGCTGTTTGCTGTATCAGCTTGCAACTGTTAACAGCAGTGCTGTTGGGATCCTTGATCATACCTTCTGGAATTAAACCAAACATGTGCTCTCCTCTTTGAATGCTGCTTTCACATCTTCATGTGTATCACATGCTACCACATTCTGATGCAGAGACAACAAAATCACCAAAATTTCCATGTAGAAGCTTTTTTATTACTAAGAATATAATCATTTATTGGCAATATTTGTCCAGTAGATGACACAGTGAACACAATATTGTACTTCAGCTTTTCATTGCTGATGGCATGACCTTGAATTGTCATAACACCCCTGAAATATATGCAAGTGTTGCTTTGTAAATCAAACCACATCAGGGTTTCATCCATGTTACCTGAAACCTGACACTTTTAACAAATTTCTTTTATGCCATTCAACCAATTTTGTGCTAATGCTTAAGAATTTTTGGTATCTTTTGTATGACAGAAGTAATAACCTGTAACTCTAATTGATGCCTGAAGTTTGGATGGGTCCTTAATTGGATAAATCACTGGGAATAATTTCTTTGCTCAGAATGGATTGAATTGCCATGAACAACCACCCTTTGGTTTCAAAGTTGTTTGATGCATTCCACTATTTCAGATTCAAGCTCAGGGTAAACAGCTTTAAATTTGTAAGGCAGTCATCTTCAATTGCAACCAATATAATCATAATGACCTTGACTGCTGTATACCTTGAGTTAACTTGCCTTGTCCCTCCAATGTTGTAATTGACTTCAGTTGGACTGCTTCTTTTTTTCTTGCTCCCAACTTTCAAACTGAAATATGACTGTAAAGAACTTCATTGCTAAGAAAATTGCAATTGCCTCATGAGTCACTACCAATCCAAATAGTTGTCAGCAACTTGCTACTTTGAACTAATGAAGGAAGTTATTAGTAACTGGCTAGCAGTAGAGCCTTGACTTGTGTTGTCACAGGAGGTCAGATTAAAGAGCTCAATTAAAATAACTGTGTGGTAAAATTGCAACTTAGTAGGGATTTTCAACATCATAACTTGAATTAATGGAAATCAGATTTTAACATGTAAAGTGCAAATACAAACTTCATGCAAAATTAAAAGTTAATTTTTATCATAGTAATGTACATGAAGGTCACTATAATTATATAAACTCCAATAAGAGAGACAAAATAATCATATTTACTAGGGGTGCTTACATATTTTACATATTTTCATATTAGCATATATGCTTATAAGTGAATAAAATTCACATCTGCATCACATTGAAAATAAGTTTTTTTGCTTATAGGCACATGTGCTTAAAATGTAGAAGTAATGTACCAATTATTTTTTAGGTAATTTCAAACAGCATTACAAAAGTGACAGTTTTAATAATATTGAATCAACTGAATTTGAATAAATACATTAAAATTTAAATACTTAATCTAAACTTTATCCTTTAGCATTTTTCTTCCACTTTATTCATTAGATATTGGCTTTCTTCAAACAGTATTGCCATTCATTTTCCTTATAGTTGGAGTCTTCCATGTTTTCAGTTTCAATTTGTTCCACATGCAACAGATGTTTGTGATATATGATGAATTCCAGTAATTGCATTTTATTAATATACATTTATATGAATTTATATTAATATACATTTATAATACATTTATGTATTTCTTTAGAAAACTATTTCCTCAGTAATGTCATGCATGCATTTGTAGATGTACATTAAACAGTTATATTTAGTGATAAACAAATGTGGATGAGTTACATATACATTTACTAGTTTCTTGTAAATTTATGTTAAACATTGCAATTATTGACCTGTTAAAAATTCTATTTAATCTTGCTTTTTGTTCTAAATTTATGTTATTAAGCAAAATACACAGATATTTGTACTGACTCATTACCAGTGCATCCACTACTAATTTACTCTGTGCTAAACTTTTTATTTGTTTTAGGTATTGAATTCTAGAGATCATTATTGTTATTTTGGTCTGTACAAATTTTTTAAATGTCCGCTGACTATCAATTTCAACACCCAAATACTTTACTGTTTTAGAAGATTCAATCAATTCAGTTTCATTAACTATTATTTTTAGATTTCTTTGAAGATTGTTTAGCTTCTTATTCGGCACAAAATTTATTAATTGCGTTTTATTTTCATTCATTTTCATTTTATTTTGTTTAAAAAATTGTGCTTATACTATGGATAGTTGCTTCTAGCTTTTTTATTGTTTCTACAGGGTTTTTGTCTATACTTACAATACAAATATCATCTGCAATTTGTATCATTTCACAGCTTTTGGAGTATTTATTGATGTCATTGATGTACAAATGAAGAGTATCAGGCCTAAAACTTTTCCTTGAGGAACTCCCTTCATTGTTGATAAGAATGATGAGAAAATGTTATCAATTTTTACATGTTGTTTGCTTTCTGTTAAAAAGCTGTTTAATAAAGCTCAAAAATTTGCTGCTAAATCCATATTTTTCTAATTTTTTTCCCTGAATTGAAAAGTCTAAGGCTTTACTCAAGTCTAAGAGAGCAACACTACTACTCATGCCTTTGTTTAGAGGGAATTGAATATCCTCAGTAAAAAGTAGTACAGCATCAGTGGTACTAAAGCCTTCCACATTGCAAATTGCCATGGTGACAGTATGTTATTTACACTGACATACTTATTCATCTGGTTGGTTAAAGCTTTTTCAAAAATTTTCACAAACAGATTAGTGATGGATATTGGCCTGTAATTTTTGCATTCCTATTGGAACCCCTTTTTATATATAGGTGTTATATCTGCCTGTTTCAAAATTTTGGGAAATATGTTAGTGTGAATAGCATAGTTGAAATCAAAAAGAAGAGGTTCACAAAAGATTGAGGCATACTTTTTAATGATGAATATTGGTATCCCAGTGCTGCCACATGATATGTTAGTATCTAAACCTTGGATTATTTTTATTAAATCATGCTGTTCTATACATTTGAAATCAAATTTCATATCAATTGGGTCAATCTTGTCCTTCACCTTCATAAAATCCCAGTTTAGTGAATGCCTTATTCATTTGATTAGCAATGTTCTTGGGATCTCTTAGTTTGGTGTTATTAATGGTTATTTCTGACATGCTACCACTTAAAATGGGCACTTATTTTTTGCACTATTTAACTTTTCATAGAAATGTTTTGCTTGAATTTTCCCATGACTTGCTTTAAGTTTTCTTAATTTGGTCTTAACATCATTATATATGTTGGTATCTGTTATGGTATGATTTTTCCAGAGGTCTTAACAAGCTTTTCACTTTTTTCTTTCAACTGATAGAATTTCTTCATTGTACTTATACTTAAAAGGTGCTACTTTATCTAAGCAGTTTTTAACATTTGTTATAATAAATTTAATCATATCTGATGATAATTATTGATAGAACTGCTTCCTCAGTATGCATAAAGATGTATGTAGCTCATCATTTGTAACACAGTTTGCCTAAAATTGGCAATTAATATTGACATTTTTCATGACAGTAAAAATTCTCTTAGCAGGGCACAATATAAGTAGCTTATAAGATACTAATTTTGAATTAAAATTTTAAATTATTTTTATATAAATATAAGATTTTCAAAAAGTTAAAAATAATGTACAAATTGTACACATTTGCAGGATTGGACAATGTTTTGGTAGGTTTTTGTCAAACATATGGAAGATTTTAATTTACAAAAATTATCAACTTTTATCCAAATATTTAGTAATGTAGTCAGAAAATATACAAATTGATTGTTTGACAGTTGGAGCAGCATTCTATTTGTTTTTATCCAATAAATATTTGGAATTCGAATTTTTCCCATATCTGTGAAACTCTGACCAAGAAAAAATCACTGTATTACAATTTACCTAACCAATTTTGAGGAAAATTATACTTAGCAATAGTACACATGTATGTAGGAATGTAGGATTGCAAAGTGGGAGCAACATTCATGTAGGTCTAATATGTATCTTCATTAAATGCAATATTACAGAAGATATGTATGAATTAAAGACAAATGATTTTTTTAAATTAAATAAGAATGTCATAAATAAAAAAAGAGCATTATAAATATAATGCATACAAACTAATCTACAATACAGTTCTATTAACCAAATACTATTTTACTTTTAACATTCATATTTGAACAATTTTATTTGTCCAGCAATGCAAATCTGTTGTTTCCAATGTTTAATTCCAACTTTGCTAGTTATTTCTTCAATTAGCTTCAGCATAGATATAATATAAAATGATTTTGACTTGAATAAAATGATTGAAGATCGCCTAAGCATTCCTATATAAACATAAAATATATTTTTGCACTCTCTATATATACATAATGTAACATCAATGCAATCAGAACCATTCAACTTTCATTTATTAGAAATCATAGTAACACAAATGGTTTACTTAATTTTGTAAATCTGATGGAAACTGTTTCTACCACATGTCATCTTGTTGCATATTTACATTATTAACTAATTGTGGATAAACAGAGAACTTCTATATGCTTTAAGGCAATTAAAGTTTAGCAGAATTGCTCATTCTCATGTGTTTATAATGTATATTGTTCAACATTCTCTTGGATTTTCATTACAGACACATTCTACTGTATTCATAAAAATATTTTGTTTAAGGTTGCAAGGTTATATTTTTGATGAGAATTTACATAAGCAAAATGCTTTGCTTATCCCCAAACTGTAAATGAAATTGTTTTCAAAATTATAGCTGAAGTTGACAATAAATTTTTTGGTAAAACTTATTAATAGAGAGCAGATGAATTTCCATGGGCTTCATTAATAAAAGATTTGAACAAACATGTTTTTAATTTCAGACAACTTATCACAAAGTAGAGCCTTTCAGATTATATGAATAAATAAATAAATAAATAAATAAATGAATAAATGAATGAATAAATGAAAAATGAATAAATAAATAAATATACAAATGAATAAATAAATAAAAAATGAAATAAAAAATTAAAAAACTTAATAATTTCAAAAATATAAATTGTTAAAAAATAAATAAATTATTAAATAAATTAATAAATAAATTAATATTTAAATTAATAAATAAATTAATAAATAAATTATTAAATTAAAATATTAAAAAATTAATAAATTAATAAATTAATAAATAAGTAAATAAATAAATAAATAAATAGCAGACAAGTTACTCACAGCAGAGAGCAGTAGTGTGCCTTGAATGCAAAAAATGAAAATTACAGTAGCACTAACTATAGACATTATCTCAGTGAAATAGACTTAATCATTTACAGTTCTTATTTGTTTGGGCTCTGTATGCACATGTATTATTTTTTATGCTACCTTAGATTTTACTCAAAAACTGTGTTAGGTTTTATATTAGAACCTCATTAGCAGTGGATTTTTTGGCTAGAAAAAGAGCAAAATATTAGACATAGTAGAAATCCAGATCAGATTCTAATTCCAAATTTCAAAATTTATGCTTCAATTCATTTTAGTTGATTTGCCTACACTGTTGCATAAGAGACAAGTTGGTATATTTTGGACAAGCCTCTTATTTGCAATATTTTTGTGAAGCCTTGCTTTATTACACTTTTCACAGTGTTAATATACAAATGGAGAACCTCGATACAGTAAATTGGAGTATCACATATATAGTGGACTATGTCTCATTCTACTTTATATTTAAACAGTGCTGTTGAAGTTGTATGTGTTGCTTGGAACATCATTTTTATGCACCTTGCAATTTTGCTAGGCACAACCAATTCAATGGCTATAATGGAAATAAGTTTATTTTTTGTGATTTAAATTTCTAAAAAATACTAGTTTAAGATAAACTTCATTATTATTTTATAATTCTTAAGCATTATAGAAAAATATTTTTTCTATTGTAGCAAACAACCTGCTCTCCACCAAGTTTGAATGTCACCACAATTAATTTTTTGCTGGTTAAAGCATAAATAAATAGACAAAGACATTACACTGCAACTATCTCAAAGTTCATTTTCCTTAAACAAATACATTCAATAAATCAGGATTGCTGAGTTACTTAGCTCCTGGCATTTCCAAATTAAGCAATAACCCATTTTACCTATCTAACATATCCTTTATATAGTGCTCCAACTGTCAGTAACATTATACAACTACACAAAGTTTAACCAAAATCTCAATATATTTTATATGAAAGAAAGAATCTGCTATGCATCTAGGGTTAGTTAGCAAAATGTTGTCATTATTTTTGTGTGCCTTCTTGTGACATGTGGTACTTTCATGCATAGCTATTAATATACTGTCATCACATTTACCTCACACCAATAAAACCTTGCGGTTTTGCAAGTTTAGACAGGATAATTGCCTTGAAATTAGTATATAGTTTCTGTTTATGGCTTGTAATGTAGTCAGGCTCTTTAGATGATCATAGTTTAATGATTTAAAAAGCTTCAATAAAAAGGGCTTCTGTTACTTTCCTGCCAATGATACCAGCTGCATATACCTAATAAGACATTATGAGAATAGAAGACTAAGATCATATCTTAAACATGAGACTTTCTACCTCTCTGATGATTCTGCTCAAAGCATTAATTAATGTTGAATAAATTGATTGTGTAAATCACGGTTAGAAGGCAAAAAATTGACTTCTCTAGTTTCCAATAATTTTTTAAAGATCTGCGTTCTTACAACTTGAAAAACTGATGTAGTCTTGATTAAGGCAAATTTCTTCGTGAACAATATATAACTCTGTCTAAACTGCTATGAGCATTTAATAATTAATACTAGTGCTCTAGTGAACAGGTTCCTAACAACATGTTAAAACTGTACATATTTTTGGATTAATAGGCTAAAGATTTATGTGCACATTATATGAGGCTACATATACTTGGCTGCAAAAAAAATGAGACTGAACACCTATTTTTTAACGGTTTGTGGAAACGTATTGAGTCGTTTTAGAGGAAAACTATAAAAATAAAAGACAACGAGAATTTTGTGAACTTTAAAATGGTCAAACAAAAAAGTTAATTAATTAAACTGGTACTTCGTAATTATTTTAAAACCTTTACCAAACAAATTGTTTTGCTTTGCAAAGTTTCTACTTGATTTCTTCGGAATGGAAACGTTGAAACAGCTTGAAAACGCCTTTGCGACATCGCAAATTTCTCGATCAACTTATTTTCGAAAGCTGAAAAAAATTCGACAAGGAGAATCTCTCAAAAGAAGAAAAGGAAGTGGACGCCCTCGAAAAATTATTCGAAAATTCATTCAGAAAACAGTCGCAATTGCTCTCAAAAATCCCTATATTTCTGGGAAAAAAATTGCAAACCGGCTTCAAACTGAAGCCGACATCTCTTTGCAT
>CABFPE010000302.1:803658-815026 GCA_900660155.1 Hofstenia miamia
ATATATATATATTATATTGTAAAGTACAAAATTTCAATGAAATGGCAAAATTAGGTCGCGTTTGAGAAACTAATTCAGAGATTATTGATACCATTTTTCTAAATAAAAATTATTAATTTAGATTAGACAATTAATAGCCACAATGTCACATAATCTCATGAAAGGTTAAATAATTGAAAGCGCATGAAGCCGTGACGACGCTATTATCAAGTACTAGGATCTGCTCGCAAACATATTCTTTAATCAGATTTTCATGGATAATATATATTTAAAAAAGCACTGGATACAAATATATCATATGAAAAAAATTAGTCATAACAGTTATATCAAGTGAATGTTTAGTTCTCATTGCATTTGTTGTTTTTTAAGTCGCAGGTATGACCCTGAGGGCAACAGTGAAACAAATCAGAACAGCAGACAGCATTAGGAAAAGGACAGCAGCCATATTGTTGATTATACATCTTGCAACATGTCTCACTTTTCCCGCAATCAGCGTCTTTGCATCCGCCTAGTCTGCCAACGCTGTTGCAAACGTTAAGCAAATTACAAACAACCCTTGGATCTAGGTCACTATTTATTAGTTGAAGTATATTGGGTAAGTATTGCTCAATCAAGTTTTTACAGTTCGTTACGTCATCAGAATTAAGACCAATCTTTGAACACAGATTTTCTAAGAACTCTTCGAGGTCGTCATCCAAAATTTTATCTTGAGCCAATTTTCTAAAAACTTCCACAAGCACCTTGCACAATTCGCATTGATTTCCAAATTCCGAAAATTCGTAGTCCTTCCATTCCGCATTCATACAGTAGTTGAAGGACTTCATTTCCATGGCATTTTGTAAACTTTCACATTGACTTTTGAGATTAAACTTTGCAAAAGATGTAGAACAGAGAACAGCAAAGAGTACCAACAGAACCACACGAATCATATTCAAATATGTCTTATCAACATTTGATAGGTTAAGTATTTGCATTTAAAGACTTAAGAACAAATTATTTGTCATGACAGAGGTTTAATGCAAACAAGAGAAGAGTGATTAATGTAAATATTAGACACTAATAGATTTTATCACGCAACTTAAAAAGTTTGAATTTTAATTGATAAGAAATTTATATTTATTATACAAAATGAGATTTATCTCCAAGTAAAATACATTGAGCAGTAGGTTTTATTGTAAACCTGCTCTAAGGTTAATAATTAGGTCAGGGATTTAGCTGTGTTGAGCCACTTATTATGGCTTCAGTTAGTTCTTTCTAATTGCCTGAGTTCTGATTTAACACTTTCACGCATATAAGACATAACAGTATTTTCTTGAAATCCAATTTTCCAAATGCAGATTATATTACTAAAAATAATATAATGAAAAATTATTAAAGTTAAATTTGATTCCTGTTTAGGACACTGGGTCTCAAGAGACTGGATTTTGGAAAAATGTAAAAAAACAGGTTTACTTGAATCAATTATCCTACGATCCAACGTGTATTAATAAATATTTTTGTTTGATCAACCTCAGTCAAAACTATATGTATCTGTTTATACTTCGAGAACAATTTAATTAGCACCGATCGAGATGCTGCCAAAGTATTTAACAAATTCTTTGCTACTGTGTACCAAACTGTTGCTGAATATAATATCACATGAAATGATCTAAGAATGAACAACTTAGAAATTTTGATGAAAAACATTGTAACAGCTATAAATATAAGGTCAAAGATTGGATAATATTCCTTCTACATATATTCATATGTATAAAATGAAATGTTGCCCCTTGCTGATATTATTTAGATATACTTTAATATTTAGAAAATATCTAAATATATGGAAAATGACTTAAATTATCCCTATGTTTAAAAAGGAAATAATCAGTACGTTTGTGATTACAGACAAATCAGCATTTTATCAAAAATCGTGCTAATTTTTGAAAGAATTATTTTTATAAAAGTATGCCCACGCTTATCTAACGTTACTTCTAATCTTAACTTTGATTCTTAAAGAAGTCGTCATCCGTCATCCAATTATTAGTTTTTTCTAGTGAGCTCAATGATAACAACGAACAGGACAGTCCTTTTGTCTGCCTCTGCTATGACTTCATCAAAGCCTCTGATGGAGACTCTCATAAAATATTACTAGTAAACTGAAAAGCTTTGGAAGGGTTTTTTTTCAATGGATACCTATCAATAATTAATATCTCTACTGGAATTACACAAGAAAGCTGCCTAGGCCTCTTCTTGTTCTCATTATGATTAATGAGTTTCCTTCAATAGGATTAAATAACAATGCTGATCTTTTTGCAGACGATCTAAGAATTCCTTCAAGTGATCCTAACACATTACATCATGATGTAAGAATACTTAATAATTGGTGCCTTATTAGCAAAATGTGCTTCAATAAAAACGAAATCTAATCTATTTGTGCTTGATAAAAGTGATAAGCACCTGCAAATCCTTTACTATGTACAGAATTTGATATGATCCATAAAACAACACATCTTAACAAGTACGAAAAAACAGCTGTATCTGTCTCTGCCATTCATTCGTTCAAAACTGCTTTATGGTTCACCTGTTTTGTAGTGTAATCTAATGAAGATTGGAAAAAAGAACACAAAAGATTTGCACTAAATGGATTCTTAGAAATTATGATTACATATTATTTGATGATTATGCCAAATATTTGGCAAATGCAATTAAATAGTGATATCTACCTACTAATGGACATTATGAAAAGGAAGTATAATCAAAATATAGATAAATACATACAAAAACAATAAGAGAGACCTTAGATCTACGGCAAACGGCTTTTCCAATATTCTAAAAATTAAGAAGACTAAAACTAAAAAAATTATTCAGAAGATCCGCAGTTTGGAAACAAAATATGCATGTGCCATATTGCAACTATCTAAACTGTATATTTCTGTACATTTTTTCAGACCGAGTATGTCATTCAACGTTGTAGATTTAATCACTGATAGCCTTGTACAGTTTGGTAGTCTACTTGTTACTTTTATTATCTCATTATTGTCTAACAGCTTCATGCTGGCATCCCTCTCAGCTCAGGAAACCCACCTGTTCAAAGGGAGTCTGAGAGCATTCCCCAGGACTCTAGCTGTTCCTAAAAGTGCTGCTTCTGTACTACATCAGCTCCTCACTTCAGTAATTTTAACTTCTCAAAGTGTTTTTTATGTTTTTTACTCACTGCACCTAGTTCTCCTACAACTACCAGGACTACTTCGACCTTCTAACTTCTACAGCATCTCTATTTTCTCTGCCAACTCCAAGTACTTGTCTATCTTCTCTTTCTCCTTGCTTTCTACATTCCTGTCCTTTGGTACTGCTATCTCTATCATTTTTCCCAATCTTTTCTCTTTGTTTGGCCTCCATGCTTCTATCACCTTGCTCGTCTGTATGTTGAAGTTCCACAGTATCCTAACATTATCATTCTCTATGACTCCCTGTATTTATGGTCATACCACTTGTCTTTAGCTTCTAATCCATGCTGCCTGCTCAAGCTTCAATGTACCATTCTTCCCACATTATCATGCCTGAACTTATACTCATTCTGTGCCAACTTCTCACATCCTGCTATCAGATCTACTGTCTCCAGCCCTTTCTTACATATCCTATGCTTATCACTTACTTCTACTCTTCTGTCTATATGTTTCTTCACTCAGTTGGTCCTAATTGCTTGCTCCTGTGCCCCATTATTATTGCTTCTGTTTCTCTTTTTAGCCCTGCCCTCCTTAGCGACTTGTTGCTCTCTTCGCTGTCACAGTTTTCTGTACTCCTCCAGTATTCTCTATGCATCACCTTCTGCCTATACCTTCTTTGTCTTTCTGCATCATTTCTTCTTTGGTATGCATTCTTTCCCTCAGCCTCTGTTCTTATCTTCCTTAACTCCATAGTGATCTACAGTAGGGACCCTTTAGATTGCTCTTCTACATATTCCTCTACACTTAGCAGCCTTTTCCTTCTTTATGTCTTGCCATGTACAATCTATCAACATCTTCATTTAAGTCACTTGTCTCCTGCTTCTAACCCATGATGCCTGCTCAAGCTCCAGGGTACCATTCGTCCTACCTTGTCATGCCTGAACTTATACTCATTCTGCGCCAACTTCTCACATCCTGCTATCAGATGATCTACTGTCTCACAGTCTTTCTTACATGCCTACAGTTATCACTTACTTCCACTCTTAGGTCTATATGCTTCTTCACCCAGTTTGTTCTTATCACTTGCTCCTGTGCTGCCATTATCAATGCTTCTGTTTCTCTTTTAAGTGTTGCTTTCTTTAACCACTTGTTGCTCTCTTCTCTGTCACACTTTTCTGTGTTCCTCCAGTATTCTCCATGCATTGCCTTCTGCCTATACCTTGTTTGTCTCTCTGATTCCATCCTACTCTGGTATACTTTCTTTCCTTCACTGTCAGCTCTTATCTTCTTTAACTCCTTAGTGACCTCCAGTAGTGACCCCTTAGGTTGCTTTTCTACATATTCCTTTAGCCCTAGTGCTTCTGCTTCTACAGTTTCCTCTGCACTTAGTAGTCCTTTCCCTCCCTTATGCCTTGGAATGTACAGCCTATCTACATCTCCATTTAACTTGAATGCTCTCTCTGCTGCTAGTACCTTCCTTGTCTCCGTGTGTAGCTCTCTCACCTCATTCTTGTTCCACGTAACTATTCCTGCTGAGTATCTCAACACTGGCATTGCCCACGTATTAATTGCTTTTATACTATTCTGGCCATTCAATGCTGGCTTCTGTAGTACTTTCCTTACTCTCCTCTTGTATTCTTTTCTTTCTTTTCTTAACCTCGTCTTCATTTCCTCATAATCTGTTCTATCTTTCTCTATCACTTTTAAGTACTTGTACCCTCCTTCACTTCCTCATCTTATCCTCATTTGCCTTTAGTCATTGTCACCGCCACATAATTTCCTAATACAAACTCCAACCCAGACTATCTTCTTGCCATCTCTAATGTTTCCACTTGCTTCTGCAATAACTTTTTTGAACTAGCATACATCTTCAGGTCGTCTATGTGCCATAGGTGACTCACTGCTCTACCATTCTTCTCTAACTTATACCCTATGCCTGTCTCCTTTAACATTTCTATGATTGGGAATTATTATTAACAAAACAATGTACACTACGAGACATGAATACACTTCATGAATTCCAGACATACACACAATATTGAACACCTACTACACAAGCAGTCACACAAGTATTGATTTTTATTATTATATATAGTGTCTATTAGTTTGTAGCTTTAGATTTGTATATATTTTATTCTATTTGTAACTTTTTAGCAAATATATTGCTTTGATTCTTATTATTGCCTGAATTATGGTCACTCTCATAAACTTCTTTCAAATCAGACAACTACAATTCACTCTTATCCTGGCCACGATATAAAGAAGCTCACAGAAAAAATCTTCGTTTCCCAAAACGCACATCAACTGAATCATAGTCAATGCTGGTCTCAAAACCAATGATACTCAGTCTCTTCAATCAAAGCTAAGCAGGCTAATTGTTCCTCGTCAATTCACACCTCGCTTCATCTACGTTCTTGAAATCATTACAATCTTTGACGATTCAATTCTTCAAAGAAACTTCACCATTCAAGCATTCAAACAAATCATCCACTCTCTATCTTTGAACAATTCCTGTTTTCCAAAATTTCTTGCTTGCTCATTGTCACGTCAATGATAGAATTCTTGCTTGGCACCGAATACATCTTTCTGGTCAAGGTAAAACTCACATAACCCTCAATCTCCAATCCTACTTCACGCCATAGTTGGACCGTTCGGAAGTCATTAGGCCCAGTAAGCCTGCCGCTGGTCAATGACTTGGTCTGCCCGACCGGTTCTGGCCGATTTGTGCCCTCAAAAATGGAAATTTTCATTCTCATATAACCTCATAAAAAGATTGAAAACGGCGCAAAATAGCATATTCAATAAAAGTTATAAGTCCAAATATATAGATAAATAGAAAAATATACATTATAGAAAATACTATGGCTATTGACCTTAGGAAAAACCTTTTTTAATACGCTGAATGATTCAACAGAAGCACTATCTAATAGTGACCGTTTTTTCTGAAATGATTCGTGAGAGTCTCTGTTATTAATTTAATACACTGAATGATTCAACAGAAGCACTATCTAATAGTGACCGTTTTTCTGAAATGATTCGTGAGAGTCTCTGTTATTAATGTTGGTCCACCTCATTGCATATGCAATGAGGTTTGCATATATATATACACACTCGCACACACTATGGTACACAAAAACAGCTTTACAACCATTCCATTTTTTAAATGTTGTTTAAACATATTCCTTTCCAAATTTATTTATTGGTCTTTATCTTGAATTAGGTCTTTACCAATTTTAATATTTTTTTGCTAAAATTCGGCCGGTTTAGACTGGTATATTTTCGCCGGCCTTAATAATTATTCTAAGCCTGCATGAGGTAAGCAAAAACCGGCTGGGCCGGTTCCAGCTCTGCTTTATGAACCGCAAAATCTTCAATCCATTTCATTGTATAGCAAATGTCTTATACTCTAAAGCTCTAACCACCTCAAGTCGTCGGGTCGTTCTCCCAGCTTCTCCATATTCATCAACATGTAACTGGTACTTTTTATCTTCTATCTATTAACATAAATTTGTTTAAAAAATGTAGCTATATACTATATACACTCACGCTTAACACCACAAAGCTCACAATATACCTCCACTAAACACTGTTACATAACGACACATAAATTTAATAAGTTTGTTATCTACCAATTCTTCAGTTATTGCTCTAAAATTCATTGGAAAATCAACAGTCATTTTCAGAAAATTCTATGTCTAAATTTTATTATGCCAGCACCTTTCTTCTCATTCATCTCACTACATATTTCATCAAATTACTTCTCTCGGGAGTTATTAAACTTAACCCCGGACCAGTACTAGAAGAATCGCAAATAGAAAATTAACTAAGAAATTACAGCAAAAACTATAAATTTGTTTATCTCAATGCTAGAAGTCTAATTTCAAACAGAAATGACTTTCTAAGCTTAATAAATAAGATAGGACAATATTCTTAATTGCAGAAACTTGGTTACAACATGACACTGATCCTAAT
Source organism: Hofstenia miamia (assembly GCA_900660155.1). Classification (NCBI taxonomy): domain Eukaryota; kingdom Metazoa; phylum Xenacoelomorpha; order Acoela; family Hofsteniidae; genus Hofstenia; species Hofstenia miamia. Next base: position 810,777 of record CABFPE010000302.1, read on the forward strand.
TTGTTTAATCCTGACCTACATTATTATGACATTTTCATAAAAAACCGATTAGGTAGANCCAATAATTTTAAAATAATTTATGCAAGAGATTATCTAAATTATTCAGACGAAATAATGGAAGCACTTTTGAAAAATATATCGTTCAACTATATACACACATTAAAATCAAACACAAATAATTTTCTTTAATTTATAAATGTGATAATTCTAAACGCAATTTCTTAGTTACTGAAACTTAGTTACAGCAAGGCACTGATCCTAATTTGTTTAGTGGTGACCGACATTAGGTAGAGGTAGACTCGGGATATTAGCTCAAAAATGTTTATAACCACTGCCTAAATTTGAATTTGAATTAAACCACGATATATTTGAATCCACTCTGGATAGAAATTCATCTCTTGAAAATAGCTGTCATAAAGAACTAATTAATATCATATACAATCCAAATAAAAATAATCATACTGACTATATAAATTTTATAGTAAATTAATTTTCTGAAATAAATTACTCCTATTATTCTATAAATATTTAATTATATGAATAATATTGAAAATAAATTGTTAAATAATTTTGTGCCACATACGATCTTCATTGTGTAAATGCTGATTGCCCCACGCGGAATAACAACTTAATCTATTACCTCATAACTAATTCAGACTTATGTTTTAAATCCTTCGAATCATTCAGTGACCATGCTCTTGCACCTACATAAGTAATGTAAATTCTAAAACTAATCATTACCAAATAATTTTTACGAGGGTTTATCTAAATTACTCAAACGAAATAATGGAAAAACTGCTGAAAAACACATCCTTTAAGTACACATACACTAGGGAGTGACAGCGGGTACCCGGTTAAACCATAGCCATTTTCGGGTGGGGTCGGGTTGGGGTACAAAGCTTAGATTGATTGATAAGAAAGATTCGGATGTTATCCACTACTCCATTTCAGAAATATCTAAGACGTTAAATAGTAACAATTAATGGATATGTCTAACCTATCAGAAATTGATCCAAGAGTTGACTGTAATGTCAATCAAAATCTACGTTTGGGATCGGGTCCGGATAATAAATTCCTAAAAAATACGTACTTTTCTTTTAGACTTGTAAATGCTAGTGAATTAGAAACCATAATACAAAACTTAGACACAAAGAAATCAACAGCTTCCTATAATCTTCCAAACTAATTTAGCCCTTAATAAATATAGTTGCGTTGACCTTCTTGATTTGAGCTAAGTTCTTAACTCAATGAATTTTGAAATTTTGAAAGATACATTAACATATTATAACTTTGATAAAAAACCCAGACAACAATTTTGGTTGTTTTTACGTTGTTTATAGGTGTTTCANGGCACTGATCCTAATTTGTTTAGTGGTGACCGACATTAGGTAGAGGTAGACTCGGGATATTAGCTCAAAAATGTTTATAACCACTGCCTAAATTTGAATTTGAATTAAACCACGATATATTTGAATCCACTCTGGATAGAAATTCATCTCTTGAAAATAGCTGTCATAAAGAACTAATTAATATCATATACAATCCAAATAAAAATAATCATACTGACTATATAAATTTTATAGTAAATTAATTTTCTGAAATAAATTACTCCTATTATTCTATAAATATTTAATTATATGAATAATATTGAAAATAAATTGTTAAATAATTTTGTGCCACATACGATCTTCATTGTGTAAATGCTGATTGCCCCACGCGGAATAACAACTTAATCTATTACCTCATAACTAATTCAGACTTATGTTTTAAATCCTTCGAATCATTCAGTGACCATGCTCTTGCACCTACATAAGTAATGTAAATTCTAAAACTAATCATTACCAAATAATTTTTACGAGGGTTTATCTAAATTACTCAAACGAAATAATGGAAAAACTGCTGAAAAACACATCCTTTAAGTACACATACACTAGGGAGTGACAGCGGGTACCCGGTTAAACCATAGCCATTTTCGGGTGGGGTCGGGTTGGGGTACAAAGCTTAGATTGATTGATAAGAAAGATTCGGATGTTATCCACTACTCCATTTCAGAAATATCTAAGACGTTAAATAGTAACAATTAATGGATATGTCTAACCTATCAGAAATTGATCCAAGAGTTGACTGTAATGTCAATCAAAATCTACGTTTGGGATCGGGTCCGGATAATAAATTCCTAAAAAATACGTACTTTTCTTTTAGACTTGTAAATGCTAGTGAATTAGAAACCATAATACAAAACTTAGACACAAAGAAATCAACAGCTTCCTATAATCTTCCAAACTAATTTAGCCCTTAATAAATATAGTTGCGTTGACCTTCTTGATTTGAGCTAAGTCCNTTGCTGTTTGATTCATAATAAACAACCAAAAAGCAACCTAATGTGACGTTGTTGAAGCAACATTGTTTCCACCAATGAANGAAACCATAATACAAAACTTAGACACAAAGAAATCAACAGCTTCCTATAATCTTCCAAACTAATTTAGCCCTTAATAAATATAGTTGCGTTGACCTTCTTGATTTGAGCTAAGTCCTTAACTCAATGAATTTTGAAATTTTGAAAGATACATTAACATATTATAACTTTGATAAAAAACCCAGACAACAATTTTGGTTGTTTTTACGTTGTTTATAGGTGTTTCATACTTTTGGTTGTTGCAGCAACCACCAACATCATAATAACAACTTTAGTAAAAAATAATCAGTGAGCAGATACTTGCAAATAAAACTCACTTTGTTATTTTTATTACTAGATCATTTTATATAAAAAAGGATTTGCAAAACCTTTTTTGAAATTTTTAATTAGTGAACAATTATAATATATCAGTTAAGTGAATTTTCAAAATAATTTATTCATGAATATTTGGACACCTTAATATTGATTGTTAATTAACATAAGTTATAATTGAGCTGAAGAGATTTTTTACGACTTAAGAAAGTATTATTTCAAAATTGTGCTTAAGTTTAGATTTTTAAATTTGTGTTAAATTTGGCAGATTTTTATGCTCATTGTTATCATTTATATACAAGACATTCATTTACATCTAATTTTATAAATATTTGTATTGAATATGCTTGACAGTTTCTCAAAGATAGTGGTCTGCCTTTTGTTGGGCTTGCATTTGTTTAAACAGCAATGTTTGAACAGCTTAGGAATATAAAATGTTATTTTGTAATGCTACAAATATCATGTGACAATATAAAACAACGTTTTTACGGCCTCAAAATATTGCTGTTTGATTCATAATAAACAACCAAAAAGCAACCTAATGTGACGTTGTTGAAGCAACATTGTTTCCACCAATGAAATGGTGGACGTTTGAACAACGTTGTTTTTGACACATAAAACAGCTGCATAACAACCCAAAACAATGTTGTTTAGCCCTTAAATTGTTATCTGGGAAATCCATTAACTTAATAATGAACTTCCTTATAAATCGACAGCAAAGAGTTATACTTAATGGTAAAAAATCAAAATGTATCATACCTGACCGCTGGCTCCTCAGGGCACAGCTCTCGTTCCCATCAGTGGTGTACGCAAAGGGGAACATGGTGGAATGTCATCCAAGCCATATGGAGAAATTGAGAACATTGTTTTTGTAAATGTTGTAGCCATCTAACGGATCAATTTATCTCTGATTTGAAAATTTACACTGCAGCCGAAATCAAAATTAACAATTTATGCTAACAGAAAATGCTTTTTAGGAACTAATAGCATTCTCTTATCTAATGCGAGCAAAGCTGTTACAAAAATATTTAGCGCGTTGCAAAATGAATCAACAAGCTATAAAAGGTTTTATGTGGTGGGGAGATAACGCAAAAGTACAAATTACATTGCTATTTTGATTTTGCGTGAAAGTTACATTAAAAATGCGGATATTCATAAAAATCAATAGTTTGTCTACGCCAGCATATATAAATTAATCATTTTCAAATCGCAGTTGCAGCTTACAAACCAGCAAAAGTTATTTTGTATGCAACCAAGGAACACGTTCGCATTTATAAAGCTTTATAAATAGTTCCTTTGTTTGTGAAAAGCTCATCTTTTAAAAATAGGAACATGTGCATGCGTGAAGATAAATAGTTTTATTTCTAGATTTAATATGTATTAAAATTGTATTAATTGATTGTTTTGTTTACTTCTGTAACTTATGTCACTAGAATTTTTTAAAATCCATTTTCAATACATTTATAAATGTATTAATTAATATAGAACATAAAGGAAATAACTTTAAATATGAACATAA
>CABFPE010000302.1:838445-852223 GCA_900660155.1 Hofstenia miamia
TAACGGCATTTTCTAATGCTATATATATATATATATATATATATATATATCATAAGTAATAATAATTTTCAATGGTTGCAACCACTATGTGGTTAGCTAAAGCAAAATAATAATTTAAATGATATCGGGCCCTGACAACCCACTCAATATTTATGTAATTATTTATATAAATAAATAAATATATATATATATATATATATATATATATATATATATATATTACGTATGACAGTTATATTTTCACTTGTGCAAATTTTGGCCTACTTTTGTCTAGTAATAAAAAATAAAAATTGCTCAATTTAAAGTGTTAAATTGCGAAAAGCGCGTTTACACTTGTGCTTCGATGAAAATAGATCCTCTCTTCTGTGCGCTCTCGCCTTCAATTCTGTGGGGTGTTTACAAGTTTACATTAGGAATCAACTGAATTCTTCATACAAAATCATCATGACCATGTGCTATTGAAAGCGTCAAATGAAATCAGCATGAGGAATAGATGTAAACGCATTCATGTACTATTGAATTCCTCATGTTGAACCAGTGTAAACGGGGCCTAAGGAGACTCCCTGATCTTGTCAATTAGAAAACTGAAACAAACTGTAACAAACATTTGGGAATTGCTTAGAAACCTAGAAATTGTCTAGATACAGCATAGAAATGATTTATAGAACATTTAGTAATGTGTAATGGTTTAGAAAACGTTTAGAAGATATTTTACAATATCATTTGTGGACACTAGATGGCACTCAGCAAAGTTTAAAAATGGTGCTTTATAAGACTTTTAGATGTACCTTAAAACGTCTTATAAGACGGATATAAAACGTTTTATTGTTTATTGGATAGAACCTCTTTTCAAATTGCTTAAAGTTGAGTAAGTCATAGCTTGCAGTAGTAGTTACAATATTCACATAGCTCTAAAATTTAATTATTACAGCAATTCAGCAAAATAAAAAATTTAAAAACTTTACTTATGATTTCAAACTTCCAAGAAGTCCTAGCCCTAAAGAACTGGAAATATAATGCTAGATTCATTTTACTAACAATGATAGATTAGAAATGTTCTTCTAATCTTAGACGCACAATATTTAAACCTTGTAATTATAATTAGTAGTTAAATAATAATTAGGAATAACGGCCAAACAAAAACACACAATACTGATTTTACTGGTTTTTCAAATATTTCCTCATGAGCCTTTAAGAAAAACTATCCATCTAGCCCCAATAATTATCAACGAATTGCAATTAATTCTTCAATAAGCCAGATATTAGAGAGATTATTACACGATCAAATAAATCAATATTTCAGGAAATACAACATCTCATCAAATGAACAATTTATTTTTGGCAAAATTTATCAAAAATTGATGCAATCTTAAAGTGTAAAGCATCACTTAATTTAAATAAATTCGTAAGCATTCATAGTCCAGATATTTTAAAAGCTTTTTATTCCATAAATGCAGTTGTTGATGATATATCCCTCTTGGTTTAGACACCTCAACTCTGCTCTTCTTCTAGACCTACTTAAGCTACAGTTTGGATCATTCGAGAATGGTGAGACATTCTGTCATACGTTTATTGTTAGTCTCGAGCTTCTGCTTGAGTCAGTGAATCTTTCCGGATTGGTTCAAGATTGCAAATCTCATTCCAATCTCGAAAGCTAGATCAAATTCGTGGTATATCACTTATTACTTTAATAAAAAGATAGTATGAACAAGTACTGCACTCCTTATTTATAACACCACCCATATCATCATTATCTGATGCACTTCAGCTTGGATGTAAAACAAAATTTCCTAATGGTCTTCTTACTTTCTTCTATTACATTTTAAATTGTATTGATAGAAATGAATTCCATTAATATTAATTTGTGCTGTTTCCAGCCATCATTAGCATTTGAAGAAGGAATCCAATAGAACTAACAATGTTGTCTAACTTCCAATATGGTTTTCTTAAAACCCGATCCACCATATTACAATAAATTGCATTCTTGGAGTTGATATTCGAACGTTTTGATGAAGCTATAGCCTCAAATTCTTTATAGATATAGATATTAAGAACAGTTGAAGAGCTAATTGAATTTTGAATAAGAGGAACCTACTAAAGTTACTCGTACCATTCGTTCTGAAACTCGAAAAGGCCGGAATGTTACAACTGAAGTGCATCAAGTATCTGTTTTGAATCCTTCACTTTTCATGATTTACATCAGTGACCTACTAACATTATGTAGAAATTGCACTTCTTCCATTTTTGCTGATGACTTAACGATTTGTGTATTTTCAGTACGAGATGCTACAAAAATCTTAAAGGCATTGATGAAAGGGCCGAATAATCAATGAGTCGATCCGAGAAGATCTTGAGCGCGGCATTGGATATACATCGAGCTCCAAACGAGCCTTTATTAGGCTAATCAAATTTATTGTTCTGCTGCTTGTTGATTTTTCTTATTTTTTCAATACATATACCTTGTTTACCTTATTTTAAAACGTTTATTAAATAATAGAATGAACTATGTAAAAAATTATGGGGGCGCAATTTTTTTTAAAAAAATTATCGAGCTAACACGAGCCTCATTGAAAGGTTCCATGAGGCGAGCCGAGCCGAGCCGAAAATACTCAAAGCTAAAAAACAACCGAGTTTATAAATTTCACTTCGTTGAAAGGGTGAGCTAATTGAATTCGCTTTCAATTTGAACAAATGCATTTTCATATACTTCTAACAGTCGCCTGAAAAATGATAAACTCATTGCTGTGAAAATCAAAGATGGAAGTGGAAGGAGGTCGACCCATGGGGAAGGGATTGGGCAAGATTTTTCAAAATTGGTACAAAAACACTCTTTAGTTCAGAAAGATTCAAGTAAGAGATTGCCAAATTTAGACATTGTAAAAGTATTTTTTTACATTAAAGTTCTCTGCTTAAAAAATTGATTTACTTGGAAATTTAATCGTATTTTGAAAAATTATTTACCATGCATTTTTAGCCATTGGTGAAACTTGATTCTATTCAATGATATCTAGGAGATCATTTTAATCTGATTTCTATTCAATTTTTTTTGAGTTGAACATATTTAATTGACACAAAGTTATAATTGCAATCATTCAAAACAATCTATACATTTAAAAATCCAATTGTTTAGTTACTATTAACTAAAAATTTTAAGAGTACTAAAGTTCAATTAAGCATTGAATTATGTAGTTTGTCTATATTCTCTTCACAAGTAGCTTCATTCGTTTGTAGTCTATTCACTTTGTCAAACGCATGTAATTGTATGTGAGGATTGTTTTCTACACATGTGACATGTATGTGATTTCCGCAACTAAGTAATAAAGCAATTTGAATGAAGGATATGTCATAAGTCCAGCTTTAAAGTCAAATGGCTAGCATTGCTTTTATAATCCTCGTTTCGGTGCACATGGCAACAATTGAGTTTTTTATTGGATTGTTTTCTTTGAGCGCTCTCGAACCACGCAGACACAATATTGTGCTTCTCAGAAGTGCAAAGCTGATTACAGTTCTGAGATGCCTGATTACATCTGTAGTCAATAGGCTTTGCCATTACATTGGAAGGAGTGCAATTGTCCTTGCATAAATTTATTACATAAAATATTAGCTTTTGAAAAGCTTTCTAAAGTTAAAATTAAATTTTTTTTTGCTATTAATAATATCTTTAATATGCATTAGCTTATTAAAATTGACTTTTTAAAAATGATTCTGTATCTTCTAAAGATTCAAAATATTTGAGTGGTGGTGTAATGTATTGCAATGAAAACTGTCATAGAACAAATATGAGGCAATAAAATATTGTAAGTAGTTGTGGAACATAATTTTTGAGTAAGCCAATTTGGGGCAGGGCATTTCATAACAATCTGCTCCATTTCGATCTCTGGTGAAAAAAAATATTAGAACCCTTTGTATTACAATTTGTAGCAATCATTTTTTATTTGGTCACATGGTAGCAAAATCAAGTTTATACAACTTGGTATTCATAAATTTAAGAGGAACATTTCTTCCTATACAAACTCACCTGTTAAGCTGAATCTGTGTAGATCCATCTCTATGTGGTTTCCATTTCTGTGGCATTGAAAAATTGGAAAAATTTCAAAGAAGATGCGTGACTACAAAAAAACATTAATGCAATCTACCAATTTCCTTAAAATTTCAATTAATATCTTAAGTGGTAGATATGACACTAACGTTCTATAATATGTTATCACCCTCCAACTAAGAATGTGTATAAGAGACAGATATATCGCTTCTTATGTAGGCATTTTTGTTGAAACGGAAGATTCATGTTTTTACCATCATCGGATTGTGTTCTTAGTAAATCATGTTCTCCCTCAAACATCAATTTGACCTGATTTCGTCTGGAATTATTTTGTAAAAGACTATCATCCGACTAATACTTGTTCATGACTGTAAGTAATTTTATTGTAAATATTGTAAATTGATGATTTTTGTAAATTTGCCTTTTTAATAAAAACCTATTAATTTGAAAGTATTGTAAAATAGGTATACGCGACTTTAATTGTATGAAACATGTGTTGACTACTACTGGCTGTCCAAATTTCTTTAATATTTTTCAAATGATCTGAGTTGCTCAAATGAAAAATGATGTATGCAAATGTGCGGATGCTTGTTTTTGTTTGTTACATTGACTATAAACCTTGCAAACAATATAAAAACATCGAGGATTGTAGTAAAGCAACTGTAAGCTATTCTATATAATTTTCAAATTTAGACCATTATGTTGTTGCAAAATTGCTACCGATTGTAATTCCACAAGTGATATTTCTCTTCTTGGTCGCATTTTTAGTTCCAAACGTTCTTTGCGAAAACCAAACAGTACATTCCTAGGTCAATTCTTTTTCCAAAACAACTGGTTATATTGAATACCCTTCTGACATTCTTCAAGCTAATCAGAAACCTACCAACTTACGATTAAAATACCGGGATTTGCTCATAAACAGAATTCAAGATAAAAGCTTTTTACATGTGTTAAGTATAAGAAAAACGTTTTAAAGAAATCCTTCATTAATGTTGCAATTCGAACCTGGAATTCGCTACCTAAAGAAATTAAAAATACAGAAAAATTGAAATCTTTTAAAAAATATGTAAAAATCTTCCTTAAGCAAAAATATTTTTCTGGAAAATCATGGCTAGGATACAAATTTTATGACAATGACTATACTATAAATCGTTATTAAGATAGTACTATAGTAATGTATCCATAGCCTGTAAGATTTCTTTTGTAATTTATGTGAATTGTATATGTGTTTTTGTGAATTAAATGACGCTATAATTATCAGTTATTTAATTGTTAACATTTATCTGAATAATGATTTTCTTATCTTATCTTATCTTATCAAGAAGATTATAGAACAATTGTTAATTACTCGAAAATATATCACTTTATTTATTGCGTGACCTTACACTCGTGAAAATGTCATCAACTGAAAAAAACAATATTTTCAAAGCCCTTAATTTTTCTATTTATTCTATGATGCAGCAGTTTCTTGAAAAATGCCATAAACAGTAAAAAATATCAATAGTTTTTTACTAAAGACAAATTATATTTTAAGAAGACCATCCGTAATACCTGTCACCTTCTCTCTAAACAATTTCAAATTTCTACCAGCCTCCGTTCTTATCACCATTTCAAAACTTTTTTCTGTTTTAAACATTCCTTGCATTAGTCGCGCTCTCTCATTTGGAACTAAATGAATATTTTTATCTTTGTGCATCTTAAATTATGTTATTTTGTACACGTACCGTTTTTGTATTTGTAGTACTTTTTATATTAATTCAATACTTATATATTTATATTGCATTTTACTATTTATTTCAATTTTTCTAGTGTATTTAGTTCAATTATGTCTTTCCTTTCTAGTGCATTTTATGTATGAATATTCCGCAGACTGCTTGAATTTAGCATTTGGGTAATAAGCGTTACTTTATTTTAAGACTACTACAAGGAATCTTTGAAAACTTTATGCTTCTGCATTTGGATCTTAAAGTTTATTTAATGAATCACACTAATCTACCCATGGGAAACTCGTCAATATAGCTTTCAAAAAAAATTTAAATAAACATTAAAAACTACTACCCTATGTCAGGGGCAGACATGTCAACGAGCCGAGTCGAGCCGAGTTTGAGCAGAGTATTGAATATACAACGAGCCCAAAATGAGCCGTTTTTAAGCAAACCAAATTTATAGTGCTGCTTGTTAATTTGATTATGCAGATTTTTCTTATTTTTTATTCAATATTCCTTACTTATAATCTTATTTTAGAAATGTTTATTAAATAATAGGAAGAGCAATTGAAAAAATTCTGAGAGCACTATATTTTTAAAAAAAATACTGACCTGAAACAAGCCTCATTAAAAGATTTTCTGTGGCGAGCCAAGCCGAGCCGAACTTACTCAAAATTTAAACGAGCCGAGCTTAGAAATTACTACTCGTTGACAAGTCTGGCCAGGGGTGGGTAAACTATAACCTGTGTGAAGCATATGGCTCGTCATTGGTTGCATGTGGTCCGCTAAGAGCTTTTATGAATCCCAACTCCAATGCAGATACTCCGTAACTGTTTCCGTTGCACTTACAATTTCAGTGGTGGGTAATTAATACATTGTTGTTCAGTGAAACATGTTTTTGCATGTCAATTTTAACCTTAAATAGCCTAGCGTCCATTTTAAAGGACAACCCGTTTTTCCACATTTACAAAGAATTTTCTCCAAGCTGATTTCCAAATTTGAAAATCTTGGGGCATTGGTAGGTCTATTGGGGAACATGTATTAATACAATGTTGAAAATGTTTATTAAAGCTTGTTGCTGTGGCAGAGATTGTTGAATAGATTAACAAGTTTTCTTAGAAATGTTAGAATTTTTGAAAAAGACTTAAATTCTCTCCATACTTAGTGTTAATGTATTTAGAAGGCTTTGAGCCCCTGGAGGCAACAAAGAATTTTAACTGTTTCTTGATATGTGCAAAGATATTCCAAACCAATTGAGGCGTGCCATGCGCAAAGTCAGAGTTCGCGGGTCGATGGGCCCTGATGGGACAAGCCCAGTGCAGATTTAGAATGGAAAAGAAAGAAGAGACTCTTCTCTATCATGTGGTGCTTTCAGATTGAGCACACCATTAATATTTTTTAAGCTATAAACATTTAAAATTTTTTTATAGGATTATGAAAATTTTTAAATATCCCCAGGCTGTTTAAGGTTAAAGATAGTTCTCGATAGCCACATTTATTTAGAATTTCCTAACAGGCTTAGATGAAATTTTTTCAAAAATGTGGACAAATCAGTTTGTAACTTAAAAGTAGCGTATGTACATGCTCTTGGAATAAACCATTAAGCCATTAATGAAAATTTAGACTACAACTTTACTTAAAAACCCAACTTTTCCAAACTAATAATTTATTTTTTCTAATAACATTATATTTATTTTAAACATTTCTAAATTGCAAAAAAGTATGCAAACATGTATTAATGTCTAGAAGTAAATTTGTTTCAATATTTCCTCTTAGTTGCAAATTGATGTTACTTAGTTACAAGATTTTTATCTTTGAGTATCCAAAGAAATTTTTTAGCAACAATTCTATATAAAATTTTTTCTTTACTTCCTTAAATTTAGTTTCTTTTTTAGTCCCAAGTGATAATTTATTTCATAAATCTATACAATAATTGATAAAACATTTCTTCATTATTCTTTCTGTAAATTTGATTTTTCTAAAGAATTTGGTTTTAATATGTATTTTTGACGAAGTTTCTTAACTTTGACAAATATTTAAGACAAAACAAGATAAGATATTCTTTATTCAAATAAAGTTTTACATTTAGAAACTGATAATTTATCTTAATAGCGTCATCAAGTATACAAACATACACATAAATACATAAAATACAATAAAAAAATATACAATAAATCTACCAGGTTAGGGTTAGGGTAGAATTTGTATCCTAACCATGCTTTACCCGAGATATACTATTTGTATTGCTTTTAGTTTTTGTAATAATCTAATATAAAGAGTTGCAAATTTTTCTGATCTTTTTTTGATTAGTATTTTTGCTGATGAAACTTAGACCTCAATTCAAAATTCATTCAAATTCTTTCCTTTCATAAGGAAAGTTTTTACGTTAGACAAATATAAATTTATAAGTGAAAACAAACACTAATCAATAAAATCAATGCAACAAACTTCAAGTGAAGTACAATAGTGATCAAAAGCTATTTGACACTCCCATTCAAACAATATAATTACATTGACGTTCGTTTGAGACTTTATATTGAAGTAAAGGGCCATATCGATTAAAGCAATTAACTTAATTTCTCAAAAACTTCCAACTAAAGCAAAAATTCAAGTAATATATGCTCTAATATTAAGTCATTTTAACTATGCCAATGTACTCTACACAGATATAAACCAACAATTTCTCAGGAAATTCCAAGTGCAACTAAATTGGGCTATTAAAGTAGCAGTAAATAATCATAGCTTTAATAAGAATAATGAATATAGAAAAATTTCAAAATTATTTTTACATCCGCAATGTTACATCCATATAAATGTCTTAACGACGTTCTTCAAAATAGTTAACAATACTTTCCCATACTACAAAAATGACTTTCTTGCTGCAAAATTAGTCAATAAACAAAATAAAAGAACACACATAATTCAACCTATTAGGTATAAAAAACGAATAATGAAAAATTCATTTCTAAATACTGCTATAAATATGTGGAATGAATTACCAAAATATATTAAACAAATAAGTAAATTAAAAAACTTTAAAATGAATATTAAAAAATATTTTTGCACTTATAATATAAAAAAACTGAAATGGCGAGGTTATAAATTTTATAATCCTGATTACTCTATTAATAGAAACTAGCAATCGCCATAGCCCAAGTTAACCACTTTTTATTTGTAAATATTCGTTGTTTTCTTTTTTAGTTTTGTATTACTTTCTTGACGCTTTCAGAATTTGTTATCAGTATTTCTATTTATTGTTAAAACAATTTCTGAATATAGATTTTTCTTCTTCTTCTTCTTCTTCTAGTTCTATTACCAAAAAATGTAAGATAAGATAAGAGATTCTATATTCAGATAAATGTTTACAATTCAATAACTGATAATTTATCTGAATAGCGTCATAAATTACAAAAAAGTAACCAATCTACAAATCAACATACATTACAAAAAGTAACAATTCTTACAGGCTTTGTAGTTTTGTTTTCACTCTTTTTTTTCTACATGTACCAGTTTTTATTTTTATAAAATATTCCTAATAAAATAGACAAGAAAACAAAATCATTAATTATTATTATTAGCTACAATGGTTTCACAACAAACTTTCTAAATTTACATCGATTATTAGTAGATGGTAATAATAATAATAATATACCTGGGTGATGTGCTTGCTGAATGTTCAATTGACGTATAAATTTATAATAGTTTTTTATATAGTCTGTAGAATTTCCCATAATTTGTGGATATTGGTAGGGATGATTGAGTAAATTTTCCACGGGGGTTGAGAGATTAATCAACTTAAAAACTCAGTTCATTCTATCACATGCCCAAAACACTGTTTCTTTTCTACATGACAAATTCAAAGATTTGATAAAAGTAATCATTTGTTCGTTTGTAAGATTTCCTTCTTTAAAGTAAATGTTATGAAAATTGCGTTCATACCATTTGAAAGCTTTTTGTACATGTCCCAGTAGACACTCAAAATTTTCCTTTGATTGGCATACTGTAATAATGTGTATTTTGTCATCCAACAAAATTAATAGTTCTTTAATATAGTAAATGTTGTTGTATGCATTTCCACACACTTCGAAAAACACATTAGAAGATTTCACACATGATCCCATGGCTAATGTATTAACAACCAACTATGTGAATAGAAGACTTGCGAGAGAATGATAAATAATTTGTAATTGAGATAAAAATCGTCAATTGCAATGGAATAAAATGTTTAAGGAATTTTGAAACAGTTTTGGCATTAGAATAAAACCCTACACACATTTTCGTTCTACTTCACCCTTGTCAAATATTAATTTTGTTATGTCACTCTTTTTTTATCTTTTGTTTTAATCATGTTAATAATAAATGAAAATTAATTATTTAATAGAAATATATTTTCATAATTTCAACTACTAACATGTTTTTGTTTTGTTTGAAAATATTTCATAATCCTACCTTTCGATCCAGAAAGGCCTAAAGCACAATTTCAATAGTAAACATTTCTAGTTGTGCTTAATGTCATTTATTTAATAGAAATTTATTTTCATAATTTCAACTATTAACTTTAATTTCTATTTTTCTTTAACTAGCAATTGACTGAAAGGAATTATTTATATGTAATCATTTTGTTTAATTTCTTATTTTTAACTAACAACTAAATTATGCATATTGAATTATTAGATGTTCTAGAACTCAAATTCTTTGTAAACGTTTTGCTTTTGATTAATACAAAATATTTATCTTATAGTGTCCATTTAGTGGTTTCTAATTCTCAAATTTTTTTGTAAACATTTTGTTAATGATTAATACAAAATATTTATCATATAACATGCATTTACAAGTGTATACGTTTAGAAAAAAGCAGAGCATTGCATGGAATTGTGACTAATTTGCCGATTGAAAATCCTATCTACAGAGTGGAGAGTGAAAATCATACAAAAAAATTACAAAGAATTGGAATAGTGGAAAGCCCATGTAACGCACACAAAGCATGTACAACCCCAAAAAGCAAATATAACTGGAGAAGGTGTGTAAGTCAACTAAAGATGTAGCAGTCTGCACATGTGTGCACTCCCCAAGAATGTATATAAACCACAAAGAAATGCAAAAAAAGAAGATTGCCATGTAAAAGTCGACAAAAGATGTAAAAGTCTACAATTGTGTACAATCCCGAAAAATTGCATAAACCAAAATAAAGAAATTCAAAGAGAAGCCTGCTGTGAAAAACTAATATAAGAATAGTGAATTAATGAAAAGCAGCATGTATATCTTACTAATAGCATTACATGTATAATTTTTTCAGAAAGTGAAATTGTCTTAATCATGTAAGTCTATATATCATATGTCTGTAATGTAAGTATGATGAATATTTTTCCATTTTGTATTTGCAAAAAACGAATTAATTGCATTGAATTTTTACAATGCATTGTAGCAACGTATTTGAAAAATGAGTTGTAACCCTTTGCATGTAATGAATAGTCCCTGAAAAATCGAATTAAATTTTGTATAATAGCATCAAATGCATAATTTTTTAGAAAAAGAAATTATCTTTATAATGTAAGTTTATATTTCATACACCTGTAATGTTTATTTATTATTATCCAGTATTATGGATATTATGGATAGGAAAATGCTGAAAACGCATTAATTAAAATGATTGTAGATATTAATTATTAGAAATGTAGGGAATTTTTTACAGTGAAATATCAGCATATTTGAAGAACAAAAGGTAGCCCTTTGTATGTAATGTATAGAAAAAAACAAATTAAGAAATTATTGTGCTCAACTTAATTTTGTCAACAAGATAAATACAACTAGCTACATTTTATTTACGGGCTATCTATTATACAATACTCTAAACATTGACCATGGTTGAGAGAGAGTTTTACACTATTGTGTTTAATCACACCTTCTAGCAATGTAAAAGTTTGCAAAATTGCAAAGCCTATTGAAAAGCCATCTGTGTAGTGTCTATTGATGTTTTGTTTTAAAATTTCCCATGCTGTAAATGCATGTGAGAGATTTTCACCACACACTTTTTTTAACTTTGATGTATCAATCTGATTAAATACAAGACCTGAACACATGTCTCAGCTACACTGTACTTCGGAAGGTAGAAATTGAACATGTAAAATCTTCTGGTTCACAAGTGGTATGACCTCATAATTTATGAGTTTATCAATATTTTCCAATACACACATTTGTTGTTCCAACACTGTGAATTTCTGTAGAATGCTATCAAAGCTAGATTTGAATAATGTGTAGGTTGTCATCTCCAAAAATTGTGAATAACCATTTAAAATATCAACAAAATTTATATGCTCATGAGATTTATGATAGGCTAATTTTCAATCTTATAAATGACTATATATGGTAATAATAGTAACACTGACTTTTGTGTATATTATATTTTTAAATTTTTAGCCCTCTTCTGTACAAAGAATTTTTAAAATTTTTTCGCGCATTTTCAATGAGGTTTTTGCAAAAATTTCTACAAGCCCATTAGTGATATTTTTGACAAAGCTGTCAACCCTGTCGCCCCAGTGTTTGTTTGCACTTAATGCTAAAAGCTTTATTTTATTAATTTCCCTCAAACTGTCAACTTCTATTGTGGGAATGTTTTTGAAGTGTTTTTGAAAAGGAGTTAAAAGCCTTTTCCTAATGTACTTACAAGAGCATTACTAATTAGTTTTCATCAAGGATAACCTCTACAGAGAACTTCTCAATGTCTCATTTGACAAACAAATGTAAGCATTATTTTTTTATGTTAGCTTTTTTTCTGTTTCACCTAAAAACATTTAATTATTTATTTATTGTTTTGTATATTTATTAAACAATTGATTTTAGCTTTGACATAATGCCTGAAGCTCAGCAAGTTAATTTGTGTTTAATGAATTTTGGTGACTGGAGTAACAACTTTGAGGATTGTGTTGATCAAATGATGAGTGAATTTGAACAGCAAAATTCCCAGATTGGATATGGCAATAATCAAGAAACTACATTGGCTACAGTCGTCACCACACTTCCTACAAACAATACTTCTAACACCACCACCACCACATAAATAAACCAGATAGCATGCTTTTCTTATTTTTGAAAAATTTGTGTTTATATTTTAAAAACACACTAGGGTTTTTTCACTTAAATAATGCAGCACTCTTTTCAAAGTTTTTAAATTTGAGGGGAATAGTAAACTTAATTATGTGATGATATATTTTTTATTTATTTTAAAATCAAGTGTGAAATTAATAAACACATTTTTTTTTTTGAAATCCACTCTCTTCTATTTCAATCTTCGATAACACTTTATATATATAAATAAATAAATATTTCTAAAGTGATATAATTATGCTGTGAACAAATATCATATGTATAATCATTTACAATATTTCATTTCATAAATCATCATTAAATTGGAAAATTTCAATAGTCAATCATCACAGACAAGGTAATTGTTTAAGATAATCTTCAGCTATAGTTTGACAACTTTTGATGTTTCTATTGGCGTTGCAATTGTGTCCTTGGCAACAGTAGTATTTTGGTCTTTTTTCTGGTTTAGGTACTTCTGCGCTTTCAGAATTGTTGCAGTGCTTTGGTTGTTCAGTCCACAGGAGACCTAGCGATGATTGCACGCGCTGTGCAACGCGCCAGCACTATACCCAACCGAGTCATAATCTCCTTCTGTGCAGCTTCCATTGACTGCTTGGTCTGGATGGTGAGCCTACTGGCGATCTTCCTGATGTTCCTCATATTTACATTCAGCTATTGTTAATAATAAAAAGCGACATCCATTGAGAAAAAATATAACTGTCTGAATCGCACTATAGTTTAGAGATATACTTTCGGGAGTACAGCTTTTTACTCTTTGCAATCTGTGTCAAACATGGTTTACATATTTGTTAACAATTGAATAAGATACCAAGTGTAACTTGAAATTGAAGGAATAAGTTATGTTCAGCACATCGGTGCGACGACAACAAAGCAGAATATGTTGAAAATGTTTTTAGATTTCTAAGTGTTATCTGGTGATTCGCGTATTA
>CABFPE010000302.1:852491-862926 GCA_900660155.1 Hofstenia miamia
ATCTCAGCTGCTTGAGACTTGGAAACGATGTAATCATTGCAATAGTCATTACTTCCAATTGGCTCTCCAAGAATTTCCAGATTCGGCTGGTGGAATTTTTTGATCTCCTCAGGGAATGCAGAAAGGTCGAGGCGGCAGAAAATCTCGCATTTTTTGAGGCTGAACTCCAGTCCTGACCACTCCATTGCCTGTTGGATGCAGGCCAGGCATCTCATAATNAATGCTGAATTTCAAGTCGGCAATAATCCCCGAGGATGCCACAGAAGAGATGTAAGCCGCGGGTGCGTGTAGCTTAAGGGAACGCAGGCCAATTCCCCCACAACTCAGCCCTAGTTGTGCCTGTTTCCTTCCGACCTTCGAAAGCTCTATTGCAGTTACTTCCTCGAAACAACTTAGCACTGCGTCGTCGAAACGACCCAATATCTCTTGTGCCTGATCCGGCGGACAGCACCTAGCAAGGTGTGCTAGCTTACAAAAGCTTCCACATTGTCGCAGGAGTGAAACTGCTATTTGTGGATCGCCAAGGGTTGGCAGCTTGTTCAGAAGCAGCTCAGCTGCTTGAGACTTGGAAACGATGTAATCATTGCAATAGTCATTACTTCCAATTGGCGCTCCAAGAATTTCCAGATTCGGCTGGTGGAATTTTTTGATCTCCTCAGGGAATGCAGAAAGGTCGAGGCGGCAGAAAATCTCGCATTTTTTGAGGCTGAACTCCAGTCCTGACCACTCCATTGCCTGTTGGATGCAGGCCAGGCATCTCATAATGGACGATCTGGTTCCACAAATCACTCCGTCGTCCAAATACCACATATTCAGTAGCAAGTCGTCAATCTCGTCAATCTCGAGCACCAATCTGTTGAGTGCGATAGCGAACATCAAAGGCCTTAAAGGATCGCCTTGTTGCACTCCAGCGGCTGATAAAAACTCGCCAGTCACGTGCCACAACCTAGGATGTGTCTGATAGCAGTAAATGATCCATGGAAGTATTTCAGGGAAGTGCTTCGAGCATTCATCCATGACCGCTTGTCTGGATACAGTATTGAAAGCATTTCGCATGTCAACTTTCAAAACTCTGAAGTCATCGTCGTTCCAGTGTTCTTTCACAACTTCCCTTAGCTTGTGTACAACTTTTTCCATACCTCCAGGACACGCAACTCCAAACTGGTGTGGTTGAAAGAGCTGACGGGCTTCCTCACTTGTGACTGCACAAAGGCATTTCCCAGCAAGTCATCGATAGATCTCTCCCACCGCAATGGGTCGTATATCTAACTGAGCAGCTGGGGCAGACTTTCTCAGGGCGACTAAAGCTGCTCCAGCGAGCACTGGGGCAACCTCTCGAGGAGCTTTACCAGAGACAAGGTGATTCATGAATTGTCTCAGGGTAGAAATGAAAGACACTGGCAAGGTTGCTTCAGCTGCCTCACAAAGGTGGTCAATTCTCAATCCTGATGGTCCGCATGCTGTTCCCTTAGGGAAGGAACGTAGAATATCCAATATCTTGAAATCTGGACCTAGCTGAACAGGAGCAGAATTAATAGCAGGTATCACTGGAGCTGTCTGGATCGGGTGTTTTTCAGCTAGAAGGCGCTTAGTCTCGTCTGAGTTCGGAGCAAGTCCCTTAGAGCACAGGACTCTACTAGCTTTCCTGAACAAGCCCTCCTCGGCAAAGGAGATGGCGGTGTCTCTAGTTTTTTGCACGTCTGAATGGACAGTTTTCTTGTCTGGTTGCAATTTAATTGCAGCTCGTTCCGCATCTCGCCACAGGGCAACTTTTTCACCATCCATCCAGTGGTTGCAAAGTGCCACTATGTTGGCTTTATGAGAGTTCTTCCCAGCTCTTTTGGCAGTGGGCAAGACACACTTAGGCAACATCAGCAAGTGAATGTATGCGTCCGTAGTGTTCTGATGGATTGCCTTGCTGATAGCATCTTGCAGGACCCGGCCGAATGCTTGCCTCGCCATTGCCGGAACATGTTTCAGAGTGGGTCTCCTTAGGCTCGCAACCTCAGCAAGTGTTGGCAGATCAGTATTAGGAGCTTCCATCAACCTAGCATGTGCGTGGCATCTCTGATTGTGTGAGTGACGTGACCTTTTTGACAGTAATTTGCCACAATTACACACATATTTATTGTTGCTCTCCAGCCAATCTCTGGGAACGGACCCCGGAAGAACACCTTTGGTATGTCGCTCAAGGTGCTGGATTACACCATTAACAGAGAGACACATTGCGCAATTTTCAACGGGACATCTCAGGCCAGCAGAGGCTGCTCCTCTAGGTTGTGTTGGTGATAACGTTAGATTTGCAAGTTGCTGTGTGAGCCCTGTGCTTGTCTGCACATTTGTGTCCACCAAGTCAATCACCACACTGTTACTTTGTTTCTTTTTCCTTCGTTTCATTGTATTCTAACCATCAACTTTAATTATTTATCTGGAAATTTGCTACTTTTTTTTCTGTTCTTTGATCAATATCTTTGTAGAATAGTTGTATCTTGAATATGATTTTCTTATGCGTTTATTATTCCACAAGTGTCATGTTTACTTTTCCAATCAGCCAAAAACAACTAGTGTCTTTGCAATGCTGATTGGTTTCCAGTTAAATTAATGCCATATTTTTTTAAAAACTAATTATCAATGGTAATGTGCACAATGTCAGTTTATTATTTTTTTGCTGACTCATTTGTATGAATTTCAATGATGAATGTTTTATTCTCACTAGTGCTATTTTTCAAAAATGTGTTGTACAACCATGAGTGTGTGTGTGCTCACTTTTTTCAAGTTTAATTAAAAAAAGATAGCGTATTTCTAGCAGTGCATGGGATAATTAGGAATTCTATGGAAAATGTTTATTTTGCTACAAATACAATCTTTTTCTCTCTCTTAATGTAGACATTGTGTCTGTAAAATGAATTTTATTCTCTCATTCACAGTTTGTTTCTTGTTTATGAAAAAGATTATTAGTTAATTACTAATTATTTAATGTGTTACAAAATTGCTCTCTTCATGTATTTTTTTATATTTATACATGCTCAATTATTTAAGTGCTATATGTGGTAATATTTTACATTTTAAACATTTGTTGTTAACACTCTATTTGTTAAATGTAATTATTGTTTTTATGAAAGAGTAATCATTATTAATTATTGTGTACACTTTGTTTGATGACATATGCATGTGTTAATATCTGTTTTTATCTAATTACCCATTTTTGGGTGAATGCGATTATTTTAATTGTTACATTGCCAATTTTTCCCGCAATGTGCTACATGTTTGTTTCACTACATTCTATAAGACATTCAAAGTGGGTAAACCATACTGTTTTTCTCAATTGCATTGTTAACATTTTATTTGTTAAATTTAATAATTGTTTTTACAAAGAGAGGTATTATTAATGACTGTTTATACCTTTGTTTGATTTACACATGCATGTGTTAATATCCATTTTTATCTATAACCCCGGTTTTGGGGTAAATACATGCATGTTTAATTGTTACAATACATTGCCAATTTTTTTCCTGCAATGTGCTACATGTTTATGTACATTTCATACTTATTGGTTTATATTTTTTAAAAATTTGAAAAATGATTATGTGTTATGCTAAAACAAAATTATTCTGCTCCATGTTTTTTGAAAAAAATGCATGTTTAAATTTTTTCAAGTTTCTATTTCTAATACTAGGGCTATTTAGACCAAAGATTCAATATTTCTGTGACCTGTGCATGTACATTAGCCTCTGACCACAGCAATTAAGATCACATTTAAAAACCAGGCATAGGCATACAATTGTTAATTTCTGCATTTATTGCAAAACTTATTTTGGTAGTAGACCTGCTCTCCATAATCACCTAAATGAAAAACATGCCAGTGAGATTTCCCCACAAGCAGTTTTGAACACTAACAATTATACTATTCACAGAACAGAGAATGCATGCAGAGGTGCATTTTCAGGTTATTTATCAGATAATGTGAGCTAAATTGATATCTATGAGGCCTTCTCCAACCATCATGAATCAATACAAGTAGTTAAGAAGAGCACGAGGAGGCCCCATTGGGACACCCTGAGTTCTTGTAACACCCCATGACTATTTTCCATGTGGAAATGAAGAGATTCTATTGGAAGCCATCTAGCAACGAAATATTTTGACAAAACTAAATTGAGCAAATTAATTTTTTAGACAATTTGTTTAGACCAAAGTGGGAATTTTTGATTTTTAGGATGTAGGCAAACTGATATTTTGATGACAAATTTCACTTAAGGCGCATTTGTTGTAAAATGTTTAAACATGCAATGCCATGTTTTAAGGAAAGCAATTCATAGATCCAAAACCCAAATATTTCAAACGAAAAATGATTTGTTATTTGCATTATGGTGTGTTTCCAAGCGCATTAATATTGATCAAAACAAATATGCAAGAGGTAAAAGCATAGATTACACAACTCTGAGTGATGAAGTTCTTAAGCCATGTTTGTTGTAACAATGTTTAATTATATGAATATAATTAATAGAAGCAAAACCTGCTTTTCAAGTAGAGGTGTGCACAGTGTGGATTCGGCTGTGGTGGCCATGGTTAACCGTGGTGCGGTGTGGGTGTGGGTATAGAAATTAGGCTTGCGGTGTGGTGTGGTTAAACTGCAGGAGCCACATGCAGTGTCCATAGCTTCCAATTTTCACAAACCAATCAAATTTTGTAATGACACCTAGGGATAACTAATGTTTTGAATATATTGTTTCTTTAATTACATTGATTTACTTAGTTGAAATTAAATTCAAAGTTAACCGATTATTGTTTTTTGTGGTGTGGTGCGGTTGCGAGTAGATTCCTTGTGGTTGCAGTGAGGTTGCGGGTAAGAAAATTCGCTTGCGGTGTGGATGCAGGTACATGAAACTGTAGCCGCGCACATCTCTGTTTTCAAGTAATATCCAAATACAAAGTGGAGAAATATTTGCTAAACTTAAACACTATAATCATGTGAAATACACGTACATTTTCAAAAACGAGATAGAAATATCCACCAAAGCATATGAAATATACCATTGATAAATCAATAAAAAATTGAAATGTCTGATATACATGATAAAGGCAAGTTGATTTCACTAATATTCAAAATACAAAAAATGGAATAAACATTCGCCGTGCTTAGGTATTACATGTAAAACAAAACGTATTGTATATGAGCTGTTTTTCTGCAGATCAAGTTGTTGTGCAGAGTTTCACTGCATCTAGGAAAATGTCACAAAAATATCAACATTTTTTTACGTAGTTGACATGGGAAATCACGACGCCCAAACTTGTTATCCAGATTATTCAGTACATTCTAAGCTGATGTATCCATAATATTATTGCATTAAATCATTCTTCCAAAGTTACCCGTGTTTCCATGTTGAATTAACCATTCTAAACACATAAAATGTTTGTAAATAGGTAAACAAAGCTAGTTAATAGCGTATTATTCAGACGCAAAAAATCCAAGTGTTTGGTAATTAGAAGACAAGTTGCTAAGAATTTTGAAATACAAACGTCATTTAAGTAAGCTGATGTATCCATAATAGTAATACATTAATTCACCATCCAAAATTAATTGTACGCCCAAAACACTGTTTCATTTATACACAACAAATTAAGAGATTCAATAAAAGTAATCATTTATTTGTTATAAGGTTTTATTCTGTAAAGCCGATATTATGAAATTGCGTTTGTACCAGTTGAATGCATTTGAATATGATGAGGGGGCCAGTAAACATTTTCCCATGATTGGCATACTGTAATAATGTATATTTTGTTATCCAACAAATGAATAGTTCTTTAATATAGTAAATGTTGTTGTAAGCATTTCACATAACTCAAAAACACACTAGATTTCAAACAAGGCGTCATGATTGATAAAACAACCAAATGCATGTTACATGTTTATCAAGTTTTTCCCATGTTCATCTTATTTTGCTTATGATTATTGCGTAGCTAAATATATTAATAGGGTTTTCTGCTTGTAGCTTTAATACATAAATACGATTACACATTCATTATTCATGGTTGATGATGATTTCCAATTGTTAAATTTGTAAACTCCGTGATGCAGTCTCCATTTTAAACGTGCAAATGTTTTGTAAATTGGTAAACAAAGTTAGTTAATTGGATCTTTTAACATTTATAATGAAAAATCCACTCGAATTCACTACTCTGAAACTATTAGTGCTTTCAAACTTTTGCATGTCAAGATGATTGATTATCTGATAAACAAAATCTTTTAAAGTGAGAACATCTTTAATTGTGGTGAAAAATGCTTTCAATTATGCATTCATCATTAAAAACTTAAACAACGATTACTACAACATGTCAAGTAAAATAGAACAAAGAAATTTTGAAAACATCAGCACTATTTTAAAAAATAATTCTATTTCACTAATTATTTATTGTAAATTTTTTGGTAAATTTACTTTTTCAAGTTATTATTTTGTTAATTTATTTTTCTTACAATTCATTTCTTTGTTAAGAGATTTGAATTATAGCATTTGACCAAAATCAAATTACTATTGAAAAAATAACTGATAATGTCAATATGTGTTCCTTCCCAACATCAAATTACTTGTTACCAGTTGTGAAGGAGTTGGCGTTTTAATGCTATGAAAGAAGAAATTCTCTTTTTTGCTATTGTTTTTTCATTTGGAATTTAGTATCTTTACACATTGCATTGATAATATATGTAGTGTTTTCATTTGCAAATTAACTTAATGTTAAAAAGCTTAAGAATGAGAGATGTGTACTATGTACATCAGAGGTGTTTCTCTCTCTAAGTTTGATTGTGCTTTTATATGGTTATAATTTAAAACCCATCTATGAAGAGCTCAGATTTTTAGACAGCTACTGATTCATAGCTGATAGCCTGTGAATTCTTGTGAAAAATATTCTGGCTGAAAAATATTGATTCTTAAGAAATGGAATGGGCAAACAGAAGACATCTGCATTTTCTGAGGGCAAAGGCCAATTCCCTTATTTCTGGTTCAATAGTTTTAATAATTTAAATGAAGTGGGGTTACCAGATCTGGAGAATTTTCAAAATTCATTGACCAGTAAAATTAGGAGGAGCTGGATTTTGAAGATGAAAAGACCTGGGTTTAGGCAATTGTAAAATGTTTAAAGATTTTCATGATAATTATTTACAAGTTGGCATGCTTTTACTACTGGATATTATTAGAGAATTCTGACCACAGGGCATGGAGACATATAATCTTGACAGTGCCCACTTTTTTACACTGTCCATCTTTGGCTGGCATGTGATGCTAAAGTATATGGGAATCTTACTCAATCCTATACATGATGAAGAGTGTTTAAATATTATATTGAATTGAATATGAGGTGGAATGTGTAGCACTTTTTCTGATAGATATTTCAAGGTGAATAATCCTATGGCAGAGGGCTATGATCTGAAAAAAGAGACCACATATGCATGTTATGGCAATTCAAATAATCTATACAGAGGTACCATGTCCTTGAGCTTGCCTATAGGTGGGCTGACATGGTCTTCAGCAATTCTTGAGAAAATATTTTTCTACCTGTCAAGAATCAGACATTGGTTATTTGCTGGAAGTAAACTTAGAATATCCATTATATTTACATGACAATCATTTTGATTTTCCACTAGCTCTGCATAAAATGGTTGTTGAGGACAAACATCTATCACCTTACCAGCTCAAAATAAAAAATAGATTGAAAATAAAGTCAGCACCTATAACCAAACTAGTGCAAACATTTTATAAAATAGAAGGCTATATTGTATATGCTAAGATCTCTAATACATTGTTTATGGATTTTCTGACATCAGCCTGTATGTATTTAATCATTGTGCTGTACAATTTTCACAGAGACACTTCAGATTAAATGTAAAAATGATTTGTGTTCATGCCATAGTCTATATTTTCAATGTTTCAGGAGAGCTGAGTTTGAAAAGTAGGAAAGTTCCCACTAAGTGTGTGATGGCCTTTACAGTTTGAGTAAAACTGTTTTGGTCTGATACAAAGTCCACAAGTTCATTGCATCCATTGGAGAGAGTGTGTTGCTTGCCACAGGTGGAGCAAACTGGGTCTTCCTTTATTTTATTGCATTTCACTATAGAATGACTAAAGCCCCCACAATGATTTTATCCTTGCACACTTAAATTGGGATAAGATCTAACAAGAAGCAATGATTCAACTATGATATTCATATCCACCTCAATCAATTTCGTAAATGACTGTGAAAAATTCTGATAGCCACTTGTAAATATTTAGCATTAGGTTTGCTTTTGAAGAAGAATATATGATGAATGTCCTCCTTTACAAAGATATTTGGGTTGTCAATAATCAACTTATACCTAAAGTGTTCCTTGTAGTCCTCTGTGGGATTTCATAGATGGAGATACTAGGGTCCTTTGTTTTCAAATTTGTCTATTCCAGATTAGCCTTATCAACTGTTTGTTGTATATCTGAGATTTTGCCAAAGTTGACTTCAATGATGGTTCCTGTGCACATTTCAGTCATTTTGCTAGGTTGAACGGCAAGATGTTGTTCTTTAAGCTTGAGATTGAAAACATTGACCATATTGTATTAAATGTCCATGATATAATGCAAAACAACTGGATTTAGTTGATCAATGTAAGAAAAATAAGATACCCTTTACTTCTATGAATAACATCATCAATAATTCCTCAATGTTTCATGCTCTACTCAGATTTCTTAGGAAAACAAAAATGAATTTCATTTTGCCATATGGTTAATTTAGTTAATTACCCCCTTTTTCAATCATTTTTTATCATCTGAACCACAAATCTCCTTCAATTGGAGAGATTATTACTTGATTTAATATTGATGATACCTTTAAATGAACTTGTGCTATGAAAACCATTTGTTTTCTTTTATTTCTTACTTGATTCCTTTGTTATCATTTTATATTTATAGCTTTGTCAAATATATATATCTTCTCTATAGATCCCTCTTTACGTTTTTTTCATATATTTCCAATTTTTGTATCTGTTTTTGTATAGCATTCCTGTGTTTTGTACCATATTATGGTAATTGAAGGTATGCATATATATATATATATCATGTGGAGATCCCACAAAATGACATCATCACTAATTCACAGATATTGATGAGGGATATGCAATTCCATCTAGCAGCAGTGTAATTAATATTTGTGAGGGCCAATTTTACAATGATTCATAAACACGTATCTGCTATAGTGACTTATTTATGTAGCCAATTTCATTACATGTTTGTTAATATACCTGGATAATTGCTATACCACATGTTATGTAGTTTGCATGCTTATTGTTGTTTGCATACATTAGCTGACTAATTGGGGTTTACATCACATTTGTGATGATACATTGCTGACTAATAATTTTGCTATCTGTAAAAATGTCCATGTATTTCAACTGCTTAGCTAGTTTGTGTATAAATTCACTATTTTCTATACATTACATACAAAAGGATACATTTTGTTTTCAAATACACTGCTATTTCATTGTAAAAATTCCATACATTTAATTTGTTTTTCATAAATACAAAAAAATATTCGTCATACTTAAGCATTACAGGCGTATGATATATATACATACATGATAAAGACAATTTCACTTTCTAAAAAATTATACATTTGATGCTATTATACAAAATTTAGTTGATTTTTTCAGAGACTATTTATCACATCAAAAGGGTTACAATTCATTTTTTAAATACCCTGCTATTTTCATTGTAAAAAAAAAATTTTGTAAGTTTCTAATGATTAACATAACTATACAAAATCATTCTAATTTAATTTGTTTTCACTAATGCAAATAGAAAGCATTTTGCTGTTAAACAATTAGATGTTGAAATTAAACTTTTTTGTTTTAAAAAAAGAAGATCTATAAACATAACAAAATGTTTGAATTATAGATGCTAGTGTAGAGTCGCTCGGGGATTTTGTTGAATTTATTCTTTTATTAGATCTTTTGTATTATTACGTCACTATGACGTATTGATTTATTTCGATCCTAGTTTGCTATCGTTTAATTAGTGTCCCCTCGTTGGTGCTTTTATTTTGCTCAAATTTAATTTTGCGAGGGAATTTAAGATTGATCATGTTAAACTACGTTGCTATCTAAAAGTTGTAAACAAAGGCAGGTAATGATACATTTTTGTATATAAACTGAGACAACTGTAGCGAACGTTCAATAGACTTTGTCTACTCTTAACTGCCGTCTTTACCGTTGTATTTCTTATTTATTTATTATTTTAAATGAAACTTATTGCTTAAGTCGGCAACAATTCGGGAGTGCTTTCACGAGCACTGGGCGACACGTTGCTTCTGGGGGTCCTTTAACTACCCAGTCCAAATTGTGGTTCATTAAGTTATGTATACGGTTATGTATAAGGAAATAATAAATCTCTCGTTCGTATTTCAAAATGTCCATGCACTT
>CABFPE010000302.1:871141-891699 GCA_900660155.1 Hofstenia miamia
CGTCAAAATTACATTTTTAATGTTTGTGTAATTATGTTATCAATGATATTACACTGCCGACTACTCTACCTCAAACAGTCTGGATATTTTTGAAAAATGTTCATTATCCTATAAAAAAAATTTTTGAACGCTTATAGCTCAAACTATTAAAGCTATGATAAATCTGAAAGCACAATGCGATAGAGAAGAGTCTGCTGTTTCTTTTCGCGTTAAACCTGACCGCGACCTTTGTTGCATCCATGAGATCAAAACCTTAAATATATGAACATTAGGTAAGGAGAGAATTTAATTCATTCTCAAAAATTCGATATTTTAAAAGAAACTTGTTAATCTTCTTAAAACCTCGACCTCGGCAATAGGCTTTCATAGAAATTATCAAAATTGCATTAAGGTATGTTCCCGAATGTACCTACCCATACCCCAAGATTTTCTAATTTCTTATAGGCTTGGAGAAAATTTTCTGTAAATGTGAAAAAACAGCTTGTCCCTTAAAACGGGCGTCAGCCTGTTTAAGGTTAACCTAACAATTTATTTGTAATGTTTCTTCGGGCAAGCCGGGTTTCCCTCAAAGCATGAAAATTCTCTTATATAGTAATTAAGGTCGACCCGAGTAAGTGCAATAGAAGAATGGTATATTAAAATTGTAATGTAACTACGAAATTTTATTAATAGGTATTTTGCTCACGGACACGAACAAAATTTAAATCACGTCTTTGCTTTATACGTATCCGCAGGTGCACCCAAAATATTATTTGGGTTAAGTAAGCTCGAAATAATTGAAAACAAATTGGTATTTTGTATTAGAAAATACCAAAGTTCTAAAACAACCATACATAAATTGACACTACTGTACAAACGAAGAAATTATTCAATTGAAACTTCTAGGAGTTCCTTAAATTTCAATAAACTAAATAGCATAGTAAAAACTGGTAGTTCCAATTAATGCAGTTTATGATTTTTGTGTAATACCATTATTATGTTTAAGCGATCAGATTTGTAAAATAAAATGGTAAGAGATTTCTGCTACAGTGTAATTTTCAAGCCAATTCGCGATGTGATCCAAAATTATATCAAACCACAGCCTCCTTATCCAAAAAAATTACGTTGTTTACAAAACCTTGAAAAATTATTAAATGCAAAGTTAAGTGTTCAGCATCAAACTAAACTTAGTCTTGCAAGTACTAGGGGCTCCGATTTAAACCCTTCCTCTTTTAAGAATCACTGCCATTAAATTACTATTTACAGCGAAAAAATGAATAAATTTATTTCATTGGAATTTATACATTGAAAATATTTAGATTTCATTGATCAACTTGCGTTTAGATAATTTCAACCGACATTGTGACCTAACATCGATGTCCTTAGCACAAAGAGTACCTAGAAAAAGCATAAATATTTATTGCTTGCAATAAGTTTAAATGTATTTGAAATTATTTTATGACTTTAACCACAATTGACATATTCAAAATTTTAAGCATAAAAATATAGTCGCTAGAAATTCTAAAGTAATGTTATCACTGACTATTTCATTAGCTCCACAAATGTTGACAATTCCAATCTAAAATATTTTACAATAATAAATATAATCAATAGAAACTATTTGCTAATTAAAAGCGTCATTTATTTTCCAATTTTTCATATTTTCATTACACATTATATACATTGATAGGTTTAATAAAAACGAAGTGATCATTGGTAAATGCCAATGGTATATAAAAATGTAGGGTGAAAAATTTAAACAATTACAAAAACAAAGAATATCGAGAATTAAATTCATTTGTTATTTAATAAAAATAGCACCTCTCTCTCTCTCTCTTCTCAATTAACAAAATTATTGAAGCCAAAAAAACAATGGAAGTGCAATCCAAAAATAATTTTATAAAGTTTACAAGATTGAACGCGGAATGAATTGCATTGGAAAAAGCACTAGAAGTCTAATGCGCGTGGTGCTTAGAAAGCTACAAGACATGTGTAGGCACACAGTAACAACAAAGTCAAGTAAGCATGGAAACTTATTAGAACACCTTGTCAAAGATTAATTCGAATAAAGCGATTAATAATAAAACAAGTTTGAAAGTGTGTGCCTTCTAGAAGAGCATGCCCTCCACCTCGGGCAATTGGTCGGGGGTAGAGAGCGTGCTGAACACATCATCTTGGGAGAAAGACATGGGTTGGTTGAATATGGCGCCTTGAGTGGGTGTATTCTCGAGAGAGGATAGTGAACCACTCTGGTTGTCTATGACTATGCCGGAGTCGGGTGAGCTGTACGCATGAGAATAGATCGATTGGCTTTGCTGCGCGTCTCGGATGTCAGGTGAGCTAGCTGTCTTGTGAAGGTACGAGGGAGGCATGTCGTAAAGAATTTGAGTCAATAAAGGATCTATTCCCGAATTCGATGAAGATATGGGTGATCGCTCCTAAACATTGCATTCTTCATACACCAGAACAAAGAAAGTCTCTACTTAAAGCATACATACAATTTTTAAACAATTTTTGACTTTGTAAAATATGAGTGAAAAGTAATTAAATGTCATCTATCAAGCTAGAGATATAAAACCTGTGTTGTGACTTGTGTTTTCATAGCCAATTGAACCAAAGCAGCTGACGCGTGAGACAATCCCGAAGAATTGGCAAACAATGGCTAAATGATTTCCATTGATAAAGATGAACCTAGAAAACCCTGCTTACCTCATTAGTTGATGTAAATAAAGAAGGCGAGATGCCACCGGTTTCAACTGGATCTGAACTGTCTGTCACCATCTCCGGTGATTCTAAACAAGACATTCAAGCAAATGTCGTCAGTGGCGCGTTTAGGGGGCAGTAGGCGACTCTTCCTCCCCCTTTTGGGGCCAACTGCGAAACATTATGAAAAATGTTCTCTTTTCCTCAAAAATGAAAATAGTTTACGTTAATTCAAGATATTATCAATCGATTTGCTGCTAAAAACAGACGATTGTATTTTGTGTAAGCTTATTTCTGTCCAAAAAAAACATTTCTTCCAATTTTTTTCTGTAAAAAAAGGTGTCAGTGTCAGCCCGCCCCCCTGTTTTGAAAATCCTAAACGTGCAACTGAATGGGGTGTGTGAGGAGATTAAAAATAAGACCCTTTCCTCTTTACAGAACTGCTGCGTAGTAAAAAAGATCGATATTATATTGTACAGTATTTTTATTCAAAACCATTATGGAACGCTTTCATACCTTACATGTAAATATTTTTATAATTGCACACTATATATGTATCAATTATTATGTTTATACAAACTTAAATAAATGAATGCTTACGTGTGTTTAAATCACAATTTCCAATCAACTTTTCAATGTCTTCACGAGAAATAAAAGGTGCTAAAAGGGTAGGTTAATTATAAAATATACCCAAAATGGGATCACTGTCATACTATTCCATAAATCAATACAACTGAAATGAAACTGACCAAAGTTGAACCTAACAACTGAATTGCGGGCAAGTCAAGTTTTGAATAGAAGAATTCTCATTTTCTAAGCCTAATGCATTTGAAAGACTTAGGTTCGTAACTACTCGTAATCATCATGATTATGTTCACTAAGCAGGCTCAAATAAAATTGTTACGAGTACTTGAAAAATTGTTACATAGTGTCTCAAGTTTGATTAAAATGATGCTATGTTACGAGTATGCAACCCTACTCAAGTACACAGAGCTACTATTCATTAAGTGTAATTGACATGTTGGAATGAATTAAGAGTGTTATAGTTGCGATGAAATATTAAACATTCACGGAAGCCTCACCTGGATTGTCGCTTTCTTCTGAGTGAATTGACACATTGGATATAGGCTAAATGCATACAAATGTACATTTGCATTAAATTCATGTTTATTAGTAATATCTACTAAAATGAACAAAAATTCACTAACATTTACTGCACAATATAACAAATTACTTTTGCAATTTTATAGGTTACAGCTTTGATTTTTAGCATTAGGACCTTATTTTGCATTCAAATTTCATGTTATTAGAGATTTAGTTTCAACTTTTAGGTCCCAGTGAAAAGTAACCTTAAAAACTAACTGCATAAAAATACAGGATAAGTAAAGCACAGAAATGATATTCAGCGTTAAAAATTAGTATAATCACACGCTTTTGTATGCCTACACTCAAAGGTTTCAAAACGATTGATGTTCAAAATCATATAACAAATGAAACGTACACATTTAATAGGATTTTTACAAAGTTTGAACATCAATATTTCTGAAACCTATGAGGATGTACACGAGATAGCGATCGGGGCATAAATAAACAAATTCAGAATTATTTTATACAAAACCTAGTTATAAATAGCATTCTGTTCTAGTCCAGTCACCGCGATTAAGCTTGGCAGACAGCGTAAGGACAAGCAGTCTGCAAGATATTTTTGGGTCTCATATTTAATTACATGCATTCAACAATTGCTATACAAATAGGAAAATTTGAAGATATTTACACGAGAAAATAATACAAACATTGTTTTTACCTATGGTTTCTTATTACCGCATATCAAAAACTTGAAAATATGTTAAATGCGTTTTACAAAACAGAAAAATAAGCAAAGTTGAACTTGAACAAATTGGAATGGAATAAATCAGGAAGGGATTACGAATGTCTCGAAATTACAAGACTTTGTGCAGGATCAGACATGAGAAAAGTAAATCATGTGACTTGGGAATAAATTGACATAAAATCCAGGAGCACTTGAACTCACAATTAATTATTTATGAAGAATTTATTGCTCTTGAAATAGTTATCATAGTGTAAAGCTTACGTAATATTACGTAAACATTTATTAACCAATAAAATGCGTTGATTGGTTCGTTAACAAAAACATGTGGAATTTTTCATTACAATTTTATAGTAGTGGTTACAAATTTGCGTAGAAAAATGATTAAAGAGTTTCTCAAATATACACTTGCAAATTGCAAATATAAAATGAAAAATTGTAGTTCCACCGATTAAGCCTCTTAAAATAAAACAAATTGATGCCTATAAGAATGGAGTCAAACAATTCAAAAATTAAAGAGAACTGATATAGGTCCATAGACAGAAGTATGATTAAGAAAGCTTTTACCAAATTTGCAAAGAGGAATTGCTTAAAACAACTATAAACTCTATTGTTTACACAACTATAAAAATCTTGAAAGCATTACACATGGGATCACATCATTCAAGTATTCACCACACATTCTATTAGATTTTGTTGTTAAATTATTTGTTTGCAGCCAGTTCGAATCCTGAACAAAGAGTAGAGACATGCTACTCTTGTTGTGTTATTGAAAATTTAGTAAAAGAAGAACAGTATTCAATTAAAATGAACTGCTTTTGTCATCGAAAATTTTTCGCTTTAAGTAAATGTATGTTCAAATAGATATTTAGTATTTTTAATAGATATTTCTGGATATATGCTGGTGTATTAACATGCTATAAAAGCAAAATGAATTTTGTTTTAAAGAAATAACTAAGGTTCTTAGAAATAAGGCTTAACAAGTACAAA
Source organism: Hofstenia miamia (assembly GCA_900660155.1). Classification (NCBI taxonomy): domain Eukaryota; kingdom Metazoa; phylum Xenacoelomorpha; order Acoela; family Hofsteniidae; genus Hofstenia; species Hofstenia miamia. Next base: position 876,642 of record CABFPE010000302.1, read on the forward strand.
GATGTAGTTGTAGTACACTCCAATAGGCAATTGCTCATTTTTGTTAATTCAAACTAAACTGAAGCAATGAAAGACTAAAAATTTATAACGCATTCAATAACAAATCCCAATAATCTCGAAGTCAGATAGAAAAAGGTGGTTATCATAAAAGGCCGAGTTTGTAAAGTAACTATATCGAAAAAGTTTATAGTTAACATATCACGTACAAATAAGAAATATAAATATAGACTTCAATCACGTTGCGTAATTCCATGGAAAAAACGGTGAACAATTGTGTGGAGTTGGTAATTAACGGATCGGGCATTTTAAGCTTCTCAGAGGTTGCGGAAAAAGACGAAATCAGTCGTGCATTGTGCCTAGTTTACATCTTTAGTTAGTTTGCATCAATTTTTCAGTAACCGCATTGGTGTGTACTAGATACTTTTCACTAAATATTTTATACCTGCATAATTATTGGGCCTTCTAAATTGTCTAAAATTTTTGTTAAATTTTTTTTCAATTTTGGCCCCAAAATTTTGAGGTTTATATAATCACTTTGTTATTTTGAAATTCCAAACTTGGGGCGCCAAATTTGTTCAAAATTGCCTATAATAAGCTGTATTTCTATTCTTGGAGAATAAATATTTTATTAAAATTTGGAGGCCCAGCACAGGGCAACTGTATAAATTAAATTATGCTTATTCATTATAATAATGTTAAAACTTTTGTAGCATTGTTGAACTCAAGGGCGTAGAAAAATCTACAAAATTCTAAATCAGCAAAAATTTGATAAAAATAATGTCGGAAATCACCCCGCAACACTGAAGAAAGTGCAATAAAATTAAAGAACGAGTGCATGTGTTGAAAAATAGTTATAATTCCCATTAATTTAGATATATGAACCATAAACTTAACGTCACTGTTCTACTTAAATTTACAAAAACAAAAACAGAATTGGGTTGAAATTCAAAATATAAAAGCCAATCAAGCGTAAAGTTTGCGACAGGACGCAATATAAAAACATAATTTGGCACAGCGTCTGAAGCTTGTTTGCAAAGATTCCAAAAATTAATAATATATTATTGAGGGCGAAATGCACCTCTACTTGTTATCTCAATATTTATAAACACAGTTTCAATTGACGCACAAATTATCAACGCTTGGGAAAGCATTTGAAGCTGTTATTTACGATTTAATAAATGTTTAGTCGACGAAGAAAAAATGCTGCGAGAAGTGTTTATTTTTTAAAATCTCTGCTTTCAAACAAACACAATAAATGTTGCTAATCAAAGTGGCATAGTTATTGAAAGAACGTGAAGATTATCCATCATTAAATTGCAATACATGAAGTTGCTATGAGAAAGCAAAATTTAGAGAAAATCAATTAAATTAAGCGATACGGAAAATACAAGTTGAACAAGCGCAGAAAAAACGTTACTAGTTCGTGCAATAATACTTCTAATTTAAAATGCATTTCTACTATAAATTTAAGAAACAATGGCAATATAGAACTGTGGATTTTAACAATAGGATGTGGAAAATGGTATTTCACAATGTTCAATACAGTCTGAGTTTCGTTAAGCTTTTCTTCAAATTCCACGTTCGATATTTTTATAATTATGTTTTATTATTCCTGGCAAACCATTTTGACGGCTTTCGTAATATTTCTCTTTGATAAATCTGAAGATTTATTTCCAAATATCTCTGCAGTATATAAGTAAATAGCAAATATATATATATATGTATAAAGCTATTTTTACTTGCATTAAAATATTTCACAATAAAAAACTCTCAATTCTTAGATTCACAGTTTCAATGAAATGGTTTATATGCGAATAACACTGGAGATCATCCTCGATGAATTTACCAAGATATTTATATGTATAATGATTTTCTATTAATGAATAGATCAGAATTTGCTGCATTTACTGAATTTCTTCATTCTTGATGTTCTATTGAGTTCTCATTGGATCTGAAACCGGAACCAATTATCCTAAGGTAACTGATCAGGCAGCTTTTTTTCTCAAGACACGGACGCTAAACAAAACACAAAAAAGCGTAGAATTGATCTCTTATCCGAAATCGGGACAAGTGAGAACTCTGGAAAGTATCCACTCGAAATATATTTGGAACAGCCATATATTCTCGTTTACCACGTCAAAGTTTAATTGTAGTAGTTACATTAATAAGCCAAGATTAGCTGTTTAGAAAATATCTGCTATAAAAACTTGCTAAAATGATGTGAATAAGAAAACCCCGACCCGAAATCAATACCACGCCCAGGTTCGAGAACTACTTGTGACTGAAGATAATGTTCATTTGCAATACACATTTGGCATGAGAAAGCAAAATTTTATTGAAACGATATGGAAAATAATAGTTAAGCAAGCATTTCAATGATAAATATTTTGACCTATAGGTCAATGAAATTCATTGCAAAAATCATGAAGCAATGACAATGCTTACAGTCAAGAAATAATGACAATAGAGAACTATGGTTCCATCTCCATCCTCATCAAAAAAAACTTGCACTTTAAGGCCATTTCTATGAAATGATTGTAACAAGATAGCTTTGTCTAGTAAAGAAAGCTTTAGAAAACTATAGAAAAACAGACGTAGAATGTTTGAGGATTTTTTGATATTTACAAACTGATATGAATTATGAAAATCATAAATTTATGCAGAAATACCGAGAATATTTTTGAAGACGGTATTTCAAAACAGTTAAAGTAAAGTAGACAAACGCCATGTGCTAAAATGGAACCGTAGACAGAAAAGCAGAGCAATCGCTAAGCCCAGTCAATAATGGGAGGGAGGTTATAAATAATCAAATAAAAGTGGCATATTGGAAGCATAAGTAGTACAAACAAACTAACTAACGCTTTCCCTCTCCCACGTGCCCTTAATTGCTTTCATCTACTGAGAATTAGCATGCACGAAAAAACAAACAATACAAAAACGAATTCACAGAGCCAACTATTCCTGACTAATTGGAAAATGGATGGAAACGAAGGGAAGGAGGAATAGGTGTAATAAAACTTAAGTATAATATTTAAATCTCAGGGATTTACGAGAAACTGGCTGGTGGATATAAAGTAATAAAAAATAATTAAGTGATACATTAAGAAGGATTACGTAGTCCGATGGTGAGCATATTTGATATTAATATTCTATGCAATAGTTAAACATAAATCGGAGACGCGCGCAGTTTGTGCGTCATACATTTCCACACACTGCGCTAGAGAAAACAGGGATAGTGCTTAATTGCACAAATAGAGGACATAAAATCGTATCCTTTAACAATTTCACGATTGCGTATATCATGGTATGCAAAACAGGAAGCAGACCTTGTGGAACATATATTTTACATTAGAATGTTTAAACAATTGAATAGTTACAATTAATGAAACTTGCAAAGATCCTTTAAAAAACAACAAATTTCTCACATCTATCACGAAATTTGGTAATCTTTGTATATCAATATATCTATACGCGAATCTGTGCATATTATGGCGACCCGAAAGCCAGTAATTTCAATACATCTATTTTGGTAAAAATTGAGGAATAAAGTCAACAAGTTCATAATTTCAGTTCTCAGTCAATACAGCCAAAATTATCATATTATTATGTATATAAGTATGTTTGCTTTGGGTGGTGTAAAATAGCGGAGTTGCATATATCTAACTAAAAACTGTCATTGATTTCCAGGTGAAATCAAACCCACAAGTACACAAAGATTTAAATTTTTTTTCAATGTCAAAGTAACTTATTGCACAAGACCGCAATTCCTGCCCGAGAACACTTGTAAACATGCAAGATTTCTTTTCAATCATACTAGTCCGTAAATTGTGTAAAAAATGAATTGTTTGCCTAAGTTTTAGAAGTTAGGTTAAATAAACGTGAAAGTTTTAAAAAAAATACACTCTCCATAGCTAGATCTAAGGCCGTGGGAACGACAAATAATTTCAACGATTCTTTTCTGTTGATAGATCGCCTTGTTCAAGCGCGGAAGCCGTTGCAATGTAAATTCTTAATAAGTTGAGGGTGAACTACTGAAAATGAAACATCAAAGGCATGGGGATTTGAAGTTTGCACTTTGCAACACTTTTAACTGAATTATAGAAAATTGGTGAACCGTGTAGACTGCAAATCAATCGAAAAACAAATTGGTTTTTGCTGAAGCGAATGAATTATCTTTCAAAAATATTAGAGAAATAAACTCATGAAAATACTTTGCGGGCACAGCTGATCGTGCGCAAAATTTCCTAAGAAGGCCATATAGCATTTGGCCATAACTAAAATTCTGAGGAAAATCGAGATTGCAAACGATTAATCGATATTCTCAATAATGAATTACTTTTAAAAAGAAATCAAGTTTTCCGACAGTCCAAAGTTACACACCCCCAATATAGGTCAAGCCAGACATTTGTCGTTTTGGAATTTGAATTCAATTGGAAGAAAATTGGACGTTGGGATTGCATTAGGATTGGTTGGACAGGCAAAATTAGCAATCNTGCAAGATTTCTTTTCAATCATACTAGTCCGTAAATTGTGTAAAAAATGAATTGTTTGCCTAAGTTTTAGAAGTTAGGTTAAATAAACGTGAAAGTTTTAAAAAAAATACACTCTCCATAGCTAGATCTAAGGCCGTGGGAACGACAAATAATTTCAACGATTCTTTTCTGTTGATAGATCGCCTTGTTCAAGCGCGGAAGCCGTTGCAATGTAAATTCTTAATAAGTTGAGGGTGAACTACTGAAAATGAAACATCAAAGGCATGGGGATTTGAAGTTTGCACTTTGCAACACTTTTAACTGAATTATAGAAAATTGGTGAACCGTGTAGACTGCAAATCAATCGAAAAACAAATTGGTTTTTGCTGAAGCGAATGAATTATCTTTCAAAAATATTAGAGAAATAAACTCATGAAAATACTTTGCGGGCACAGCTGATCGTGCGCAAAATTTCCTAAGAAGGCCATATAGCATTTGGCCATAACTAAAATTCTGAGGAAAATCGAGATTGCAAACGATTAATCGATATTCTCAATAATGAATTACTTTTAAAAAGAAATCAAGTTTTCCGACAGTCCAAAGTTACACACCCCCAATATAGGTCAAGCCAGACATTTGTCGTTTTGGAATTTGAATTCAATTGGAAGAAAATTGGACGTTGGGATTGCATTAGGATTGGTTGGACAGGCAAAATTAGCAATCCGTTAGATTCCAATTGGATATTCATTGGAATAGTTTTATTAAAGTTTGTAAAATATCACAGCAATTATTGTAAAAAAATAAAACTTTAATTGTTAATCAAAAAGCCTTTCGTAATTTAACACTTGCATTCAATTACAAATTTCACAAAGATAACTGGTTTACAGACAAATCCAGGCGGTGTCCGTCACAATCGATCAAAGATGGAGGCGGGTGCGGTGCAGTCGGGCACTGAATTTCAAATGTCTGTCCGGTTGCAGTGCGGGTGGACATTTTTATTTTTTTTACATGCGTAATACTAAACTAATACAATATTAATAATCCTACGAAATCTGTATAATATAATATATTTGATATCACTCATTCAATTAAACAAAATTAATAGAAATTCAATTCGACGTTTAAAAAATAGCGGTGTGTTTCGGGTCCGGTGCAATGCGGTTATAAAAAATTACACCCGAGTCCATCTATATAAACGATATTATATATTCAAAGAGATTAAAATATAATGGAAAAGTTTAGGAAACGCGTTGTTCTAGTTATCATTATTATTCATTTCATTTATAATTCTTAACGGAAACTTGAAAACTACTAATCAAGTGCTTACTTAGTAAACAAAAAGTAATACACGGTGCATTTCAAGAGAAGTTCAAACTGTAGAAATCAATAACCTAATTGTTTATGTAAAACAACATTGGTATAATTTACATCAAGATTTCTGTATGATAGTTCATTAAATTCAGAACGACAATGAAAACTCAAAATAATCGTTTACTTATTCATTGTGTAGAGAAAAATTATTTTGCGAAGTATCAATGATGTTTGCAAATTCATTAAAGAAGATGTCACTTTATCATATAGGAAATAAAAAAAGCATTAAGTCTGTGAGCTATTTACATCGGAAAGACAAGCTTCACAGTCTTCGCTAAGGATGTAAGATGCATAGACTTTGCATCGAAAATCTATGCAAGCGTCAGTCATCGCTATCGCTTGGAATTGTATGAAATGAATCGCATGCTTACATAGATCAAACATCATTTATTCTTTAAAATTTATTTTTCGATTTAACTTATTTTGCTTCGAACAATCTGAAAAATTCGGAATTTTAAAATCAAATTAATGAGCAGTTCAAGTTTTTTTATATAAATATCCTGTAGGTTAAAGAGATGGACTAGAAAGTAAAATAATCTTCCGATAAAATTGTAAACCAAATACGTAGAGAAAAAATTAAAATGTGACAAAATAAATTTTGTATTTTGAGCTAAACGGGAACATGCTGACAAAAGGGATTGCCCTTTTGCTTCTCTACTTTTATTTAAACATGATCACGTGAAGATTGGGTTGCCTCTGCACAAACTAGGTCCCTCTTCAATCTTCATCATTTTAATCAACTTTTAAAATACGTATTATATATATATATATATATATATAACTGGACTACTATCTTTTTGATAAATGATAGGGTTCCTCGAAAAAACTTGTAAAAATATATGTATATACATGTACACCAGTTTAAAAACCTCATTTGAGAAAAGCAAGTGGTGATAATTTAATGATAGACAGAGATCTATATTTTGCATGCAATAGAAAATTTAGGATTTGATACTTTCAGCGAAAATAATTTAGAATTATGAGATAAATGCAATGGTTCGGGGCAGGTTTTAAAGGAACTATCACTAAAACCTAAATAAACTTTGATAACGAGCGCGAATTCCACGAATACTAACAACTGCCAATGATGTCAATCAAATTTGGATCATTAAGAAACAATAGGTGACGGCATTAGGCCGCAACCAATAGGAATACGCATCTGTCATTCAATAAAACTGACGTAATTATTCTTTGAAGTATTGGGGGAAGCCAAACGCAATGATAAAGGGAAATATTTCGCACGTATTTAATAATGATTAAAGCAAAAATAAACTGAATATCATGCAAGGACACATTAAATAATATTTCATTTTAATGTATTTTAAGAGAACATGGGGTTAATGGTATGAAACATGTACTAGTTCAAATGCACACTGGAATTGCGTGTATTTATTTGATAGAAAAGCAGGGCACAATTAAGCATTGCTTACGAATACTTGTATCCACCAGATGATCAAAGAATAACCATAAATGATATTTTCTTTTCTCTAAAGTGCTTCCTGGGATTTATTTATTGAATAAATTTTTCAATCACGAAAAATCGAAAATAAACAGAAAAACAAATTTTAATTGTTTTTCTACAAGTATTGTTTTTTTATAATGAAATAATTGAAACTAGGTCTTGAATACTAATCGGACTCAATATTAGTACAACGCTATTGGTTTACACCAGCAGGGGTGCAAAACTTCGAAACCAATGCTGGGTTTATGTCCAATAAAAACAACATATGCTACCATGCCTGTCAGTTTTTATATTGTTTTTAGTGCTTTATACTACTACAAATTCGCACATTTAGAAACTACCTTTGGATTTCTTAAAGGAAAGTCGCGGACTTACTCAAACACGTCATGCACATTTTAAAAAGAAAATGAAAATTAACTGGGTGATTGAATTTTGTAAAGGACTTTTATACTTAGATATGAACGTATGAATAAAATTCGCTAGCAACCTTNCTGAATTTCAAATGTCTGTCCGGTTGCAGTGCGGGTGGACATTTTTATTTTTTTTACATGCGTAATACTAAACTAATACAATATTAATAATCCTACGAAATCTGTATAATATAATATATTTGATATCACTCATTCAATTAAACAAAATTAATAGAAATTCAATTCGACGTTTAAAAAATAGCGGTGTGTTTCGGGTCCGGTGCAATGCGGTTATAAAAAATTACACCCGAGTCCATCTATATAAACGATATTATATATTCAAAGAGATTAAAATATAATGGAAAAGTTTAGGAAACGCGTTGTTCTAGTTATCATTATTATTCATTTCATTTATAATTCTTAACGGAAACTTGAAAACTACTAATCAAGTGCTTACTTAGTAAACAAAAAGTAATACACGGTGCATTTCAAGAGAAGTTCAAACTGTAGAAATCAATAACCTAATTGTTTATGTAAAACAACATTGGTATAATTTACATCAAGATTTCTGTATGATAGTTCATTAAATTCAGAACGACAATGAAAACTCAAAATAATCGTTTACTTATTCATTGTGTAGAGAAAAATTATTTTGCGAAGTATCAATGATGTTTGCAAATTCATTAAAGAAGATGTCACTTTATCATATAGGAAATAAAAAAAGCATTAAGTCTGTGAGCTATTTACATCGGAAAGACAAGCTTCACAGTCTTCGCTAAGGATGTAAGATGCATAGACTTTGCATCGAAAATCTATGCAAGCGTCAGTCATCGCTATCGCTTGGAATTGTATGAAATGAATCGCATGCTTACATAGATCAAACATCATTTATTCTTTAAAATTTATTTTTCGATTTAACTTATTTTGCTTCGAACAATCTGAAAAATTCGGAATTTTAAAATCAAATTAATGAGCAGTTCAAGTTTTTTTATATAAATATCCTGTAGGTTAAAGAGATGGACTAGAAAGTAAAATAATCTTCCGATAAAATTGTAAACCAAATACGTAGAGAAAAAATTAAAATGTGACAAAATAAATTTTGTATTTTGAGCTAAACGGGAACATGCTGACAAAAGGGATTGCCCTTTTGCTTCTCTACTTTTATTTAAACATGATCACGTGAAGATTGGGTTGCCTCTGCACAAACTAGGTCCCTCTTCAATCTTCATCATTTTAATCAACTTTTAAAATACGTATTATATATATATATATATATATATAACTGGACTACTATCTTTTTGATAAATGATAGGGTTCCTCGAAAAAACTTGTAAAAATATATGTATATACATGTACACCAGTTTAAAAACCTCATTTGAGAAAAGCAAGTGGTGATAATTTAATGATAGACAGAGATCTATATTTTGCATGCAATAGAAAATTTAGGATTTGATACTTTCAGCGAAAATAATTTAGAATTATGAGATAAATGCAATGGTTCGGGGCAGGTTTTAAAGGAACTATCACTAAAACCTAAATAAACTTTGATAACGAGCGCGAATTCCACGAATACTAACAACTGCCAATGATGTCAATCAAATTTGGATCATTAAGAAACAATAGGTGACGGCATTAGGCCGCAACCAATAGGAATACGCATCTGTCATTCAATAAAACTGACGTAATTATTCTTTGAAGTATTGGGGGAAGCCAAACGCAATGATAAAGGGAAATATTTCGCACGTATTTAATAATGATTAAAGCAAAAATAAACTGAATATCATGCAGGGACACATTAAATAATATTTCATTTTAATGTATTTTAAGAGAACATGGGGTTAATGGTATGAAACATGTACTAGTTCAAATGCACACTGGAATTGCGTGTATTTATTTGATAGAAAAGCAGGGCACAATTAAGCATTGCTTACGAATACTTGTATCCACCAGATGATCAAAGAATAACCATAAATGATATTTTCTTTTCTCTAAAGTGCTTCCTGGGATTTATTTATTGAATAAATTTTTCAATCACGAAAAATCGAAAATAAACAGAAAAACAAATTTTAATTGTTTTTCTACAAGTATTGTTTTTTTATAATGAAATAATTGAAACTAGGTCTTGAATACTAATCGGACTCAATATTAGTACAACGCTATTGGTTTACACCAGCAGGGGTGCAAAACTTCGAAACCAATGCTGGGTTTATGTCCAATAAAAACAACATATGCTACCATGCCTGTCAGTTTTTATATTGTTTTTAGTGCTTTATACTACTACAAATTCGCACATTTAGAAACTACCTTTGGATTTCTTAAAGGAAAGTCGCGGACTTACTCAAACACGTCATGCACATTTTAAAAAGAAAATGAAAATTAACTGGGTGATTGAATTTTGTAAAGGACTTTTATACTTAGATATGAACGTATGAATAAAATTCGCTAGCAACCTTTTATACTAAATTCTACTGAGACAGTCTTTATTTGATGCAGACATGGTCATTTGGTGGTGCTTGACCGAAACTCAAACTGCAACTCTGGTTATAAAAGGAACATTGTTATAAATTTCAATAAGTAATGCATGTACATAAAATTGCATCCAGCTCGTGATAATCCATGATAGTGGAGACTAAATAAAATTGCGGTTTAGACATGACCGTGTTCAGACTTTGCGATAGAAAAGAATACAACTTGCTAAGATACGCGGAGTGGATTCACTTTGTAAAGGATTAATTGCGGCTAAAGTAGAGCTGTTTTTACAAATACACGCAATATTCGTACAGTGTCGATCAATAAGAGAAGATAGATAGAATCTAAGAACGCGAATACAGACAGTTGCGTCAAGTAAACAATACCAATAAATTAGCACACCCAAGTTTGAAAATAGCAACGTGTCGAATTTGCATGCCAAAATCGCAAACCAAATACAAAATACAATTGGAATTTAGGATGCGTTTCTCAGTACAATTTTCGTATTCAACTTTCGATTTCAATATCAATCAATGGGATAAACACTTTCAATAGCAAAGGGTATTCTAATCATAGAAAGCATTATTTTTCTTCATCCACATAGTAAAATCGATGGCGCATAAGTGGCTCACTTGCCTTCCAAGATGAATTTCTTGTTATGTATATAGTAAATGGTAGACTGGGGCACTACTTAAAAGGAGAAATACTTAGGAAAAATGGGACATCCGGATATTTGATGAAAATAATGTTGAAATACTGATGGCTTCAGAATTGAAAGTGGCACAAACATGGACAGACCTATTGCGATTGGAAATTCTTCACTTGGTTTGGGCCTATATCTGAGAGAACTTCCATCAATAATCCAACAATGTATTGTTATAAGTATTTGGGGCTAAAATGCCAATCCATGTAAAACTCGGTTGATACATGTGGTCTATAGTATTGAGTATTCGAGTGAAACTCTACAATTGTAAAATCGACACTAATTATTTTAAGTAGTCGAGTGGAGAAATATTGGAAAAAGCTTCAAACACTGAATAATGAAAAATTTTGTGTCCTATAAATGAATTATAAAAATTAAGTAGCTGCACGAAATTATAAAATCAGTTGATATTAATTAAAGAGCAGCATATAGACAATTGATCAAATTACTTCTGATTCATCTGATATTAAGACAATATTCAAAAACTAATAACTCAGCAGCTACAGTTTTCCATAAAAGAGGCTGACATTTTCTCGAAATTTTGGTGGACAAACTACAGAAGTGTTTAGATAGCGATCATCTCCTTAATTCTAATAAATCTATATTTTTACATTTCAATAATTCATTAAGCAGGAACCCTGCTAGTTTGTAATATAAAAGCCTATAAAACAATTCGTGACAACAGGTATATCTAAAGAGTTTTAAAATTGACAAACTACATGTCAAATTGCAAACATCATTGAAAGAACTTTCATTAAAAAACTTTGAAAATTACTTCAAATATGAAAGTCTCTGTCTATTGCTTCATTTCATTAAATACTTTAACTAAGCATAAATAATTCAATTGAATTAAATTTGTAATTTACCAATGAATTAGTTCGTGTAATTGATAACATATATCTTATACACGAAGAATGACAACAGATTTACGTCACTTTAAAGATTCCTTTTCGTCAAATGATTTGTAAGTCGTAACCATCTGTCTAGTGCTGATTTAACAGAGACATGTAAAGCCAGTTATCTCAATGTTTGAATCCTAAGTTGAAACAAAAAGTCTTCTCCTAGCAGTGACAGCAATAGATTTTGGCATTCTTAGTAAAACAGATACACGACATGCTGAGGAAAAAGACCACTTAATTTAATAAAAATAAACAAGGGAGTTTTGGAATTGCCATGAGTTGGCTTGAATTTGAAATAGGAAAAAGAATGAATGGGGAAAAAGTTGTGAAAGTTGTATTCAGTGAATGGAAGATCGAGGCAAAATATTCAATACAATTTGAAAGGTGAAATTAAATTAAATACAAAATACAAAGGGGAATAACTGTACTAGCAAATCAATTGGTGTTAGAGCATGTAAGACACCAGCTGGATGATCGACTTTCGCTGCTCTTGAAAGCTGAGGAAACGTTTGAAAAGCAAAACAAGTGTTTACAAACAAAACTTACCATTTAATCAAATAGTCAAAAACAACAAAATGAATCACTCCTCCAGGCCACCCCATAAATTAATTAGAAAGCCACATCTACGAGAAGCAGTGGCATCCTTTCACTTGGGGAAATGGCAACAAAATCGAGTCAAAATGCGCCTCATTTTTTCGAAACATTTTACAAATATTTAACTGCTAACAGACACTGGGTAAACAATTAAGCCTTCGATAATATTATTCTAACATATTTTATATAAGGTTACCGATATGTTGTAATTGCAATAAATTTAACCATTAAATTCAGGAAGTGGCTTAAAAACTCCTGGAAGCGAAATTAAGATTAATAAAGAATATGGAGGGATAATAAAACACAATCCCTCCGTGGATATCAAATGCTTTAAGACATGTTTCACATTGTTTTGGAATCCAACTAAATTCAATATGCTGCAAAATATCTACAAAAAAGGGCATCAACTAGTCAGTGAAAAATAATTTTAAAAGTTGTACGGACAAAGTCATTGTTTAATAGAAGATGCTTTCTTAACGATTTCCATCATTACGATGCTAAATGAAAAATTGCATTGTAAACACTAGAAATTAATTATGGTAAAACCTATTTTTATAGAATTACCAGGGTTGGCAAAAAACGTTTTAAACGTTTAAAACAATGTTTTTTTTTGCTTTTAGACAGACCCAGCTCAGGGTACGAAAATTTTGCTAAAAACACTTAGCAAACATTGAATTATGATAAACTTACCAACATTCATTTTACGTTTCATGCGGTAGAAAATCGGTTATAAAAGTACGTATGGACGAATTCCACAAATTATTTTCCAAACTTTTCTATATAAATTTGAAGAAAAAACATTGAAAAAACCCTGGAATAAAACAGTTGTTTTAAACATTGTTTAAAACATGTTTTAAACGGTCCTGTTTAAAACATGCCTACCCTGAACATGAATAATGCTTATCCCATCACATTGTGCATGTACAAAACATTTTTATGCGCTTTTCTGAGTTGCTCATTCTAAGATCTGACACTGAAATTAAATAATTCTCTTAAAATGGAAACGCTATAATTCAAGTTTCCTTTCCAATGGTTGAAATTTTTTTATAAGTTCTATATATGGTAATGTTTAGGTACAACACACGTCTACAAATCTTAAAAATTTAAATTAACATATTTTTATAAATGAATATGATAATTCAGAATGAAATAAATGGTAATTCCTAGGTTAATCGATGCAGGAATAAGAAACACATCAAAGGCTATAACAACCAGTAGAAGGCCAAAAATGAAAAGGAAAGAATAATTGGAAATGGAATGTGTTGCAGACGAAAACTTATAATTAGCTTATAGTTGTTGTTTGAATAGTTGGAGAACAAGTTTTTATGAGGATTCATAAACAGGGAATATCAAAGATAAATAATTGCTGTTTGCATTACTGTCATAAATATTTATTTTCTGTGTAGAGGAGAGGCGATTCGGTATACTTTGTCTCCTGTATAATTTGGTGATATGCATTATTTGTAGGTACGTCATTATCTCCTCGTCTGATTGGGCTCGAAGGCACTAAAGTGACGCGGGTGATGCGATCTTTTCTACCGGGGTGTCAATTGCGTTTGTTTTCGGTAGGGAAGAGATCCCCAATGAAGATTAAATAAGTGATGTAAAATATTCGATCATAAACATGCGGTAATATAGAAGGCATTAATCAACTAAGCTCGATAAAATCTCCCTCCACAGAAACTAATAAACAACTTTGAGGATTAAGGAAGCAGCGATAAATTGAACATTAATTATGCAAAAAAACTCCCACTGCAATCAACTTTCATATTAAATTCGATTGCTTAAAGTTTAAATAAGTTCAAAGTTAAAGTTTAACGAAGTTCATATCACTAAAAATAAGTCAATTGAAAGAAATTCTACGATTAGGTACATGGAATTTTATAAATCTAAGCATGTGTAATTGTCAATAAAAACATGGGTTATCTAGACGAATTAGGTTTCAGAGCAGCATTCCACCCTAATACATACTTATGTTTTTCGATGCATGCACAATTTTAAATACAAATTATTTACTGTATGATATTTTTGATGAACAGATAGTATAAAATCCAGTAATGTTCAATAAGCAAAATTACTAACTTCCGATCGAGTTCGAAGGAGAAAATTACAGGCACACATTAATTTACGGGCTTCATCTTAAGCAGTGCATCACGCATGTTAAAAAAATTTTGTTTTGTAGTATATTCGAGAATGTACAAATAGCGCATCAGAAGCGAGCAGCAACAATCAAGAAAATTAAACTATAATCTATATTGAAGCGAGTGCCAACCTGTGAAAGAGGCGAGTTGGGAGAAGACAACGGTGGTTCAGATGAAGTAGAATTGGTATAAGAGTTGACAAAATTTGTTTTACGCAATTCATTTTCAGTCAACTTGTGAATGAGATCGTTCTTTGTCCCTAGAATGGAATGAAATTAGAAATGAATGTCTTCAATGTGTGATCGTAACACTTTCACCATAGAAAACTTAAAGGTCATCACCTGAAACAGTGAGTCCGTTTTCTTTACATGCTTGTTTTAAAGCGTTCAGCTTCATGGCTTGGAAATTGGCTGAACACTGCTGGTAGTCATGACTACGTTGCAGCCCATTTATTAACACTGAAGAATCGCCAACTAGATCCTAAATTTTTACATCATTTACACTTGTTATATATATATATATATATATATATATATA
>CABFPE010000302.1:891783-945500 GCA_900660155.1 Hofstenia miamia
TATATATATATATATATATATATATATATATGAAGACTACACGGGAAATAGGGCATATGTCACACCGGACTTATGCCCTTTTCCCCCTTTTCAAAGTGGACATATGCCCTTTTTGACAAAACAGTGATATTCGGAAGATACTTTGGATCATGGTCTACATAATGGCGGCCATAACTGAATAAATCCCAAATTGTGACATATGCCCTTTTTTCCCCTGTGGTATTCATATATATCTAGTAATTTGTAGCTACAAACATTTCATTCAAACATGAAATAGGATTGATTTTAAAAGGATATGAGAAGATTCGACTTTGCATTAGCCTATTCGAGTTTTTTATCCACAATTTCTGCAGGATAGTTACTTTGGAGTTTGAAAGTTTCCAATTGGCACAACCTTTTCCTTTTAAAACGATTTCCAAGATTAATATTTCTTCCACATGTAAAAGTTGTATTTTGACCACACAGACAACCCAGTGGCGCGTTTAGGATTTTTAAAACGGGGGCTGACACCCATTTTTACAGAAAACAAATTGCAAAAAAAAGTTTTTTTAAACAAAAATAAGCTTATACAAAATGCAATCGTCTGCTTTTAGCAGCAAATCGATTGATAACATCGTGAATTAACGTGAACTATTTTCAATTTTGAGGAAAAGAACATTTTTTTAAGTTTTCGCAGTTGGCCCCAAAAGGGGGGCGGTCGCTCCCCTGCCCCCTAAACGCGCCACTGGGATAACTGGATATCGGTTATCTTTATATTTTTCACATATTTCAATATAGTTTTTATTTTTAAACTAAATTACAACAAAATAAAAGAAATATAGCAAAGTTTTACTAAACAACGATTTATAATTAACGCTTTCAAATTTAAAGTTAAACGCAACTTCAAAAAGTAAATGTATTAATAGAACAGTGAAAATCTATCAGAAATAGCAAAACTGTTATTTGCCACGCGGCAATATTTAAACAATGACTGTCTGGTTCCACTTATGAAAAGCTGAGATATATAATAATGTTTATTATAATTTTCCATTTCGGAATAAATAGAAAATTATTTTAAGAGTCACCTTCCTGAAGTCTACAATTTCAGCAAGGGATTTGTTATTCGAGTATAGATATAGCTAAGGGAATTTTTCTTGACAAGTAAATTAAGCTTGGTGTATGGCACATACAATCTTTTATAGTCTACAAAAATCTAAGTCAAACGCATTTTTATGGAAGGACTTCGATTCATAGAATTTAAAACAATGTCATTTCATAATATTATTACATACATTTTAATATGCAAAATAATAAAATAAGTTATAAGTGTTATTCATTCACACACAACACGAATTGGCACATATTGCCAAATTCTAAAATCCGTTGCACACTTTATACTTTAGATCAACGCATTGCATTCAGAAATCAGCCTGATTAGGCGATGAAAATATTCTGCAAGCAACTACAATATATAAGATGTCTTCAAATAAACAAAAAATTGAGAATATTGCTAAACACGGCGTTCAACACACAAATTAATTCGTTGCTCAACATTTCGGAAAGTGACGTCATCGATAAAAATAAATGATACTCATATGTTGAAAATAGAGTGAATGAGGTTTGAGCCTTGCGATTTGCTAACTTCGAATGGAGACTCTTGGAAAAGAAATTTGCGTCAATAGTTCAAATTAGTGTACTCATATACCAATTTTCAATTGAATTTCTGCATTTCACAAAATATCATTACTAATAACTTCCCGCTGATAAACTTATGTTACAAATATAATTTATTTTCTAAAGCAGGCTGTGAACAGACACTGGAAATAATTTATTGAAATATATTTTGAACCAAAAATAAATTATTTTTATTTTAAGAACAAAAAATAAATAATTGCAATTATTATTATTTTTTTTGCAATTATTTTCAAAATTACAGCACACAAGATAAAAACATTATTCAATGATTTTCAACAGTTACTCAGCAGTTTCTTTATTGATAACCAAATCCAGCACTGAGGAATCCCAAAATCGCCTGTTAATCTTCAAGAACATGACGATTTCCAAATGCATGGGTGTCATGTTTTTGCGATGTGGGCCTCAGCGATAAAAATGCCAAATTCCCAGGCAGGCAAAAAAACCATATATTCAGTGACAGAAAAGCACAATTATTTTGAAATTATTTTTTCTCAAAAATAAATTATTTTTATTTTCTGTTGGTAAAATAAATTATTTCAATATTATTTATTGAAATTATTTCAATAAAATTATTTATTTCCAGTGTCTGGCTGTGAAGGATCATTGACAGCCCTATAAAATAAAGATTATTAATAAGAACTAGTAAAAGTTTCATATTAACACTTTTTTCGATATACTTTGTAATCATCATAAGAAAAATTGAATTTGATAAAATGGCGACTTACTCTTGCATCATGAAGTTGTATTTTGTAACCCTGTCGTTTCATTTCCTGCAACTCCATTATCTGTCGCTTTTGTTGTAGAATCTTCTCTATGGCAGCGTAGTTGTCGTGTGATAAAGCAGAAGGCTCATCGTCTGTAACAGAAGAGCCCTTTGGTCTGTACTCTGAGATTTTAAAAGCCTAAAATATGTAGACTAAATTAAAGATTGATTAGATTTAGTTAAATTTGGAGGTGATTCAATTCAATTTAATATTTTGTAAACAGTTAACAAGTCCTTGGAAAAGATTAACCGCAGTACAGTTCGCATAATACAGGATTTATTATCAATCCACTGCCAGCAATAATAAGATTATTTAGCAAGGCAGACGAAAACATCCAAATTAACTTCATAATTTCCCAGACTTCATTTATGCACAAAAATGTAAATATGAGTAAATTCTAACATTCTAGATTGCAAATTTAAAAATAATAATTTCATGTTTTGAGTTAATGAAACACGAATTACAAAATACATTCTCAATAATTACTTTTATAGAGTAGAGATAAAAATTTATCCAAGCTAGACAACGTTTCAACAAAATTTCAAATTTTGGCATCAACATTTTATTGATTTTTTCCAATATTATTTTATGGTAAAATAATATTTAAAATACTAGTGTATCCAGTACATTATTATTAAATTACTTTAATTATTATAGGCGAAAAAGACTGACAGTCATTAATTTTGGCATTATAAATTCATTTGCTTAAACTTGTTGCATTGAAGATACAGATGCGGGATAAAATATCTGGTTAGAAAGTACATATACAATAATTTTAAATTTTTTTCAAATAATGTTTACATCTCTCAATGTAAATTCATTTTTTTATGATTTTTTAAGCAGATTTTAGGTTTCTGAACTTGTAAATTTTTGGAGTATAATTAACCTTCTCTGTATTACCTTTAACCCTATATAAAATGCAACAAAAATTAAGTTTACCGTGAAAAATTTACTTGTGCTAATTTATATAAAACTATATAAAAAATTCAGAAACCTTGACAAAAAATTTTACAAAAATACCATTACAATAAGAAATATTGTAAATATTTCTCAAATATTTTACCTATCTATATAAAAATTTGTATAAATGCTAAAAATTCCACTTTAAAATATATTTTTTCGTTATTTTAAATTCAGTAAATTAGGAGAAAATGGTTTGGAAGGGGGACAGCTGGATTTTTACTAAAATTTTCATTGCGAAAATTAAACATTGCATAAACAATCAAAATTGTTACATGTAGTGACAAAATGGAGTTAGAAATATTTTCCAGGCCAACTGATATGATTTGAATCTATTGTTTTCTGAAAATATTGCAGTTAAATCTTTATCTGAATAACTGGCAATGTTGGAAAGCCAAATATTCACCTTGTCGTTTGTCAGGGTTGGCATGTTTTAAACGGGACCTGTTTAAAATATGTTTTAAACACTGTTTAAAACAACTATTTTGCGGTGTTTTTTAAATGATTTTTTCTAATGTATGTAGGAAAGTTTGGAAAATAATTTTTGGCCTTCATCAATTCGTACATTTATAACCGATTTTCTAACGAAAAAATAGCAACAAGTATGAAAAGAAAAATGATTGTTGACAAATTTATTATAATTCAATGTTTGCCACTATACGTGTTTTCAGCAAAATTTTCCTACCATGAGCAGGGTCTGTCTAAAAGCAAAAAAACATTGTCTTAAACGTTTAAGACGTTTTTTGTAAAAAATACACTTTTTGCCAACCCTGGACAACGTAACTTTGGACATGTGCGGAGCTTCTAAAATGTTATGATGATAAGAGACGCAAGTATAAAAGTAATTAATATTCGAGTTAAAATCGTATACCGTCTTAACACGTTTATTTTCAATGGATTAAGAAAATTGGTAAGTACTGTGAATATATATGAAATAAAGTTTGCGAAAACCCAAGAAGCGATGTTGCATGTTATAATGTGTAAAACATGAATATAGTAATAGGAGGGCATAGTTTGAATTCTTCGATAAACGAGTGTTAATGAAAACTTAAAGTTGTATATGTGAATAGATCGCACTTCTCAAAGGGAAACCTCGCGAATACGTCAGAAGTGGTAGTTGCTAATCAATATCTCCACTTATAAACTAAACAAACACAAACGAGAGAAATTACGCTCAAAATAGGCGTAATTTTGTATGGAATGGCTTACGTTTAGTGAGACACATCCCACTATGGGTGTCTGGCACACATTTCCAATACCATTACAAAATTAGAAAAACATTTTTGACTGTGTATACGTGTAACACCAAGCCTAAAATGTTACAATTTGTAATAAAAATTTGAAATTTAAATATTGTATCTATAAAACTCATTTGGAATCTCAGATTCGTTCGCTGACAGTAAGATTTTAAAAAGATAGTCATGCTCAGTGGCACGTTTAGGAGTGAGGGCAGGGGGGGCGACCAACCCTCCTTTTTGGGGGCAACTGCGAACCCTTAAGAAAAATGTTCTTTTTCCTCAAAATTGAAAATAGTTTACGTTAATTCAAGATGTTATCAATCGATTTGCTGCTAAAAACAGACGATTGCGTTTTTGTAAGATTATTTCTGTCCAAAAAAATATTTCTTCCAATTTTTTCTGAAAAAAAAGTGTCAGCCCCCCCGTTTTAAAAATCCTAAACGCGCCACTGATCATGTTCACAAATATAAAATATTGTTAATAGGATTAAATTTGAAGTTTTGAATTTTAACATAAGGATTAATTTTTATATTCTGAATTCAATTTACATCCCCCAGAGATAAACCCGTTAATCATATGCGCTTTTAAAAAGGTTAATTGATAAAACTGCACAAATATTTATATTATGTAAATTTCTTGAAAAAATTAAATTTTGTGTCAAAATTTATGAAAGTCTTGCTACATTGTTAGTTTTGGTGCAAATTTCAGGAATGACATTTTTTTCAAAAATATTAATGTCAACTTTTCATAGTCTATTCAATAAACTCCTTCGCAGGGACTTAGGACAAAACTAAATCTCAGACACAAAAATTCACATTAAAAACGATTCTGATGTAAAAATCAAAATCATAACGTTCAAACTGGGAAAATTGATTTTTCAAGTAAGGTATGTATGAAAGAAAACGCATCACAAGTTTTAAAATTTGAAAACAATTCTATGGATCAATGAAAACTGGAAAAAATAAGAATTGAACTTTCAATGGGATTTCAAAAAGTTACTCCAAACAAAGCAAAACATGCGTCAGTTTAAGATAAATAATGACCATTGTTTACCTTTACACTAATAACGGATTGAATATTCGCTGTTAGAAATACTTTTATCATATTTTCAGAAAGTTAGTTCAAGAAGTTACGAAAAATCTTGAAATACAATATGAAAGACGGTTTACTTTGAAAAGATGAACGAAAACAGAGGTCTAAAATTTAAACAAAACATTGCTTTAATTATTTTTGGTACGATACAATAGTATATTTCATATTAATAACAGATAAATTATTGTTTATATAAGGTTGGATTTTAGTGTTTCCTTAACAATCAATGTTAACAATGTATAATACTATGATATAAATAAGAAATTTATATTTAAAGATTTATATTTTCAATGAAAATATACATTTTACATGATCAGATCAGATAGCATATACACAAAATAGAAACTTTAAAGTTAATGTGGAGAAGCCTATAAATCATGATGAGATTTGGCATAAGTAACAAACAAGTGGTCATTCTATAGTTTGAAAGAAAAAAAATTTTTGAAAGCCGTCCCCATTCAAAACTTTATAAGTCATTTCAGTTCATTACAAATCAAAGACAATTTTCTACAGCTTCCTAAAGATATGTATGAAGCCATTTTGTAAAAAATTTGAAAAATATTGTGAAACTTTTTATGATAAATTCATTGCAAAATTGGAATTTAAAATGTTTGAGTTTACGTTAAATGCAAGGCAGGTAAAAATTATTGCGATTGCGCTAGCAAATGTTAATTGAGTGGAAGTAGACGTCTACTGGGATTAGATTTGAGATTTTGATACCTACCACTACTCAAAATATTCGATGACAAGGAAAAGTGGAAAAATAACTTTAATATTATTAATAAATACGTCACGTGGTGGGCAAACTCGAGATCAATGTCATCCTGTCAAAACCCAATGACGTGTAAAATTTAGCGGCTGAATCTAATGAGGTAAAACAACTGTCACGTTGACTATAAGTACAAATATGTAAACATCTGCTCATGTAGTGTCTTTGTGAAAACAATGTACAACGATAATGCAAAATTTACCATATTAAAAAATAAAATACATCGCCTTTTTGGAATTGCATACAATGGGCCTAAGATTGAAAGACTTAGCAGTGTGCAATCACTGAAACCTAGGTGCCAGTCTTAAAATGAGGCTCAGCAATATATGAACAGGCATATATAATTATTTTGTGGTAAATTTCTAATCATATTTTATTGTGTAGCTTATTGCAAATTTAATTAATCATTTGAAAGCGAACTAAATTAAAATAAAAGTAAATTTAAAATGAAGTGAAGAGGTTTTCAAAATGTGTTTTCCAAGTCATGCTTCAAAACTTTTCATCGAAGGACGCGCAATTTTATAATTTTAAGGTAAAGAACCCGCCGATACAAGCAAAGACCGATTGAGAAAACTTGCATACCATTAGGATATTCGCAATATCACATTATAAACTAATGAAAAATCCGATCTAATGCACTTGCAATTAACAGTGTGCAAATAATTACTTGACACGCTTAGTATAATCCGGACAGAAAAGGTATATTCTTTGGTTAGATACTAGAGTCGGGTGTGTATCACGCTAAGTTGTCTGTCCCATACAATTAACTCTGTGTAAATACGTTTCGCATTACTGTACTGTATTTAATTGTTAATACAACGTTAACAAGATTAGTGAAATGCATGGTAATTTACACAAGCGAAAAATTTACACAACATGCAGTAACAGTTTAATCAAATGGCACCGAAATGCGCTAAGTTTTGAAGAGCGATGGGTGTGAAGCTTATAGAATTTTATATAATCACCGCAAAAAATGTTGTTTATGCAATAATATGAGGTGGAATTGAGCATTATTAGTGGAACATGCGCCAATTGCAACCTACCGCAGAATCTTGAATTTGATCGAGCTAAAACATTAGTAAACAACAAACGCTTTATTTACATTGTCACACCAGTAACCACGCAGACGATTTCTGTCTGCTACAGGAACGAATATGAAGCAAATTCTCTTGAAACGCAAAGTTCATAGCAAATAGAGCCTGAATAAAAAATTTTACAAATTCAGGTTTTTACTAAATTAGCACGCAGCTTAATAAGGAAAGGGCAATCAGGAAATTTTAAAAATATGATCAAAATCATTCTTTAACACTTGACCAGATGTCATATTTGTTATACTGCAGTCATGTTTTGTCCATTAAAGTAAATACTCATTTGCATATAGAGCTATTTCGAAATGCCCACAAATGTCCTCTCCTTTTTTATGACTACAGCATGTAGACGAAATTAAAAAATGAGAAACGATTCACATTCTACTTTAAAGCGTATTCCACGAGTAAAAGACGCAAAATTCCTATAAAATGAGGACTTCGAGTAGCATAAGCTCCTGGCTGCGCCATTGAACTAAGAAAAACTACAAACGGAAAGTCCTTATAGAAAAAGCTTTAGAAAACAGATAAAAGATTCTAGCATTTCCAACCTAAGAATATATTTAGGCAATGGTAAAATGAGTTTAGTTTAGCTAAGAAATTGATAAGATATAATGCTTTATGAAATCTATAAAGTAAATATGACTGACACACTGAACCGGACGATTTATGGGGGCAGCATCGAATAGAAGAAACACTTGACATGATTGAAAGATAAATTGAAATATTTAATAACCGCCAATTTTAGTATTAAATCTCAACATCAATAAATTGGTCACCTTCTGCTTTTTTGGTTTAAGATTGCCACCACGAGATCTGCGGCCGCTCTGCTGTCTCTGGTAAACTCTTCTAGTAGGACTCGCCGGCAGAGGAGGAGGTGAAGGCACTTCCACTGAATTAGAGGGCGCTAAAGGTAATGAAGTTCGCTCTTCAAACACTGAATCTAAATTTCCAAAAGATGCTATTGACAAAATATTCCATTAAAAACCAACAAAATCCGCATTGATTATAATGTCATAATAACACGTACCCTTGCTGTCGTCACTACCGTCTACGTGTAAAAGATGATGAATCATCGGATGGTTAGGAGGTGGTCGTGTTGAAATCTTTGATTCAAGTCTGGATTCAACAGCTTGCCGCTTTATGCCTGCTTGGCACGACATTACTCGTGGTTCCAAGTTGTTCAAACATCCTAAATGATAAAATATCTCAATTTTTGTAGTTGTATCCAATAAATCAAGACAATAATTAACCTCCAATGAGGAGAAGAATACGTGTCTCTACAAATTAGTGGATGCTACACAGTTACTTCTGTAGAAAATAATGCGATTATTTTCAAATGCTTTCAAGTAAAAGACTGGGTTTCAAATCTATATGCAAAATCTCAAACCATTTCAAAAATAATTAATTGGGTAAAATTATCAGGATTTTGCATATTTTTTCGTAATCAGCTCTAAGTAACGCTTAAGTTTTTTGACATATTTTGATTATTTGAATAGTAAAAATTTAGAAATTTGAATCATATAACAAAACGTAACATATATCAAACAGTTCTATGAAACACAATATAATTTTGATTAATGTCGTTTAAGGAATGTGACAATTTTTCAAGGTTGAATGAGGTCGGCAATCGGCATATTGATTTCTTCAAAAGAGCTGGCTCACCAGCATTTGCGCACTTAAACAAATGAAGCGGAAAAGAATTTTCTTCAATATATATTCTAAACATGGTTGGCAAAAAAGTATATTTTTGTACAAACATTTTAAACGTTAAAAACAATGTTTTTTTGTGTTTTTAGGCATACCCAAATCAAGGTACTAAAATTTTACTGAAAATATATATAGTAGCAAAAATTGAATTATGACAAACTTATCTACATTTATTTTTCGTTGCATACACGTAAACAAAATCCAAGTTTTACGGTTTTTGCTGAAAAAAACTTTCCATAAAGTTCTATATAAATTTGAAAAAAAACAGTTGATACAATTATATAGTATTAACAACTGTTAGTGCTATACATTGATGAAAAACAATGGTTTTAGTTAAACTCATCAAATGAGATGACAGTGACCCAAGGTGTGCTGAAACTGTATTACAAAGACCAATAGCACTCCTTGGCCCTACTTAACTACGTTGCAAATTTTAGAAAAACATTTGTGAAATTATGTAATACATTATTTGAGAAGTTATGAGAACAAGTTGTAGATACCTTCTGGAAGAATATGTCTATTGATAAGAGAACTCTTGTCAGGTCTGTTCTTCATGCTGGTGGAAAGTTTGTTAGATACTATTGCTCTAGCCAAATCTTTGCCTTTGCTGAACACGAGAGCATCCTGCGCAACTTCTAAATAATGAAAGTAATCAAGTGAGATTTAAGGTAAAATGAAACGCATCCAGAAAAGGAAATTGATTGGATGATACATATTATTAAATTGGAATGTCTGTGCGGTCTAAATCAATGTTCAAGTACCCCCACCTTAAACGAGGATCCTCACAATAGAAGGTTAGGACTTACTTGGAAGAATATTGCGATCTTCCAGATCCTTGCGTTGTACTCTCTGGCGTATGCATAAATTAAGGGAGTTCTCGCGCTTGATTCTTGTTAATTCCTTGGCCTTGGCGTAGATAGACGGCGACAGTGACGGAGCTAAACAAATGTTGTTGGACACATCTTTCTCTACCGAATCAAAGCAAAATATTATCACTTAAGCAGACTTGTTAACATACTGCAAATTAGTACACGTTCTAGCGCGATATTTAAAAAATGCGTTACTTCAGTCCATAAATGTTGCCTAATTTTGGTGTGGCATTCGCGTGATATCCACAGCTGTTCAATTCCATGTCTACTGTAACAAAATTACACCGGCAATAAATTGCAAACGCAGAAATCAAAACAATGCTCCGCGGAAATGTGACAGAAGATTATAAAATATTAGAGGATTGCGGTATAAAGTATCGGGATAGCATTTGGATACATGCACGGTAATACGATTTCCCAAATTAATGTAAACAAAACGAAACGATTACCTCAATAAACCAGTGATAATATAAAATACGAAAAACCTCAATCGCGCAATTATAGTCTATATAGAAAGATTTGTCTTATATAAATGACTTCGAAAACAACTTAATCAGGTAGTTTTTTTAAATGTTTTACAAGCAAATTCATTATACTGTTGCCATATAGTCTCTATATGTATACGATTCATGAAAAAATGGTTGCTGACTTGTTCAACTACAAAAAGTTTGAAAAAACTGCTTTTGACATTTGAGCAGTTTACTCGCTTTTTGAAATAATTCGTATTTGTGAATAATTGTTCTAATTGCTAATAAAGTTGGAAGAGGACTTATGATGTCGATCAAAAACTCCAAAAAAATCGGGAAAATTCACATTGAATCACACATGCTAGACAGTAATTAAACAAACTTTGAAAGAATAACGGCGTTTTAGATGCTGTGTCAAAATGAGAAAAAATTGAAAGCTAATGTGATTGAAGATTTAGGGGGTTGCAAATGGGAATTATGCTGCTAGGATTTGTAAATAAAAGCAAAGTGGGAAAGCGCCCACCGAGGAGAATCCAGTTCATTGTTTAATATAGATGAATGAATATTTAATAATCGGTAAACAGATCGCGCGTGTTTATTAAACTTGCATTTAATGAAGGTTAATCTAGTAACTGGTTCAGGGATTCTCTTCCACTGTACTGCTCTTGCAAAAACAAATCTTCAACTAATCTCCATTACGTACGTTGCATGAATAGCCAGGTGCCCATTTAGCCATTGAATCCATTGGAGATTCTTATCTACGAATTGAAACTATTCAAATGAAAAATTCTAGTTCCTTTGTAACAAATCAATTCTTAACATTTGTTAGAAAACTTCATTTAAATCAATTTAGATCCAAATTCAAGAGGTATAATTTTATATTTCTAAATACAAAATCAAAAAAATTTTTTACCAATTATTTAATGAACACTTACGCGGCATGATTCCCTGCCCAACCAACTGACTAATTGGAGGCCGATTAAGCAGCTTTCTTTCAAGATCTAAATTAAGAAATTGACAATATGTAAGCGAATGAATCTTTAAAATCCTAAAGGTAATTGTAAGGAGGCTGGAAAATTGAAATATATTATTTGGTTGCCTCTGAAACAGACTTGTCAACGAGCCGAGCCAAGCTTGAACAGAGCATTTGATATACAACGAGCCCAAAACGAGCTTTTATTAAGTCGAGCAAATTTAGGTTATAGTTCTGCTTTTTAATTTTCTTATGCAGATTTTTCATAATTTTTATTCAATATACATTTTTTATAATCATATTTTAAAATGTTTATTAAATAATTAGGAAGAGCTATTTAAAAATTTCTGAGAATGCAGTATTTTTTTGAAAAAATATCTAGCTAAAACGAGCCTCATTGAACGATTTTATGTGCCGAGCCGAGCTCAAAAATGTCGGCTCGTTGACAAGTCTGCTCTGAAACTGAGAAATTATGTTGGAATTATAATATACTAGTTTGAATTTGCTTAGACAGTAGACTGACTCAAGATAAAGAGCGGAGGATAAACGGCTTGGCCTTCACAAACGCTATTAAACTAGTTTGAAAGTCAGATATAAACACTCCCAATCAACAGTTGCCTAGGGTAGAAGTTCTTAAACTGCCTCTAAAGCTAGGCAAATATTCAACCATTCATCCTGTTTTGTTTGACAACGTGCCAGATTATGAATTTAATCTGGTGTACGCGTATTTAGAATCCATCAAAGCCTGCAGGAAAACACTGTCTAGTTACCCTGATTCCAATATAGACGAGCATTTAAAACAAAGTAGATAAATTACGTACTTGTTTTCATAAGTAGGATTTCCATGGAGAAATCATATGCCCTAAGTTAACCTAAACTTCTATTCTAAACAACTTAACTTTACTAACTTTCACCTTATTTATTAATTTCAACAGTATAAACAAGTCAACTTGGTCGTAGTATAAAGGAATGTGCGCATTTACTGAAGTCCGCTAAATTCCATACAAATTACCAATATTATTTTGAATAAAGCGTCATAATTTAAATGTTACTTTTACTGACCTTCAAACCTGATCATCTAAAGTATATTGAATATACTATATTCAATCATCTGTCCTTCAAGACTGATCATTTAAAGTTAATTTAATTCATGATAAATGCTCTTCTTATAATTATATGTCATTAGAACATCCAAGAAGTTTTATGTATTATAACATCAACAAGAAACCTTAGTAAGTAGGAATAATACACAACTGCATAATGATCTAAAGACTAGATTTTAACTTTAAGATTTATTGCTTTCCCTTCTTCAAAACATGACAGATTAATGCTCTTAGAGGCACAAGTTAGAAAAATAAATTCTACTACTAAATAAATTGATAAACGTTGTTGTATAGACTACAGCTATTCACCTGGATTAACACTCAGGACATTTTTGTAAAGATATTATATCATTGAGAGAAAACTATTTTACAGAGAGTAGCTAGATTTGATTCCATTGATTTAAATCATTATTTAAATCGATTTAAATCATCAACAAAAAATGTTTTAAAAATTTCGTGGTCAGAGAAAACTCTGTGAAACTGTTTTTTTTATATAAGACTTTGCATAACAAAGTACTATTTGCGAAAAAGTGATTATAGTTATTTATTGAAGCCAAGACTTTGGCAAATTTAGATGGTGGACTTCATTTAAGAGATATATTAGACCCTATTTTCACTATTATTCAGACAAATTGATATGAACACTTAAACACTACCTACTAGTAGACAAAAATTGGACATCGCGAGGGATCTTGAGTATTTGGATGCTGTGAATGAGCGCAAGTTGAACAAATGCAAAGTAAACCAAAAAAAGTTTACTTTTAAAAAATCATGCCTTCCAAATACCGATTTTCACCCTTAAACACAAGAACAGCAGGATTTCTCATAAAAAGTAGTCGAAGGGACTTCATTACAGAAATCTCAAGAAAGATGGTGGTGAAAGATATATCCCATTATATTTTCACTTTGATTTTAATTTTTACATTAAAGTGCCAACAAGACCATTGGGAGCAGTGGAAATCGTGTGATGTTTACATATTTATTGATGGATCTGCCCCTATTTAACCCTAAAACTCCTGCTTGTTAATTTTGTTAGAGATAGACTTCATAAAATTAATTCAGAAGGTCTATGTCTTTAAGCTATTTGTGCATCATTTTCTTTGAATTTTTGTTATATGAAACACTACTTGTTTCTTGAATAAAACTTTTTGCAATAAACAGTGATTTTTTAACAGTGATCATTGTCACTAGCAAGGTAGTTAGTGAGTGCGTCCGATCAAGGTTATTCTAGGGTTAATGGTGAACTATTGATGAAAATCCCGATTGGTTAAAATTCATATTTAAGATTCACATAATCATGAGTTCTAAATCCCAAGGAAACAACACATAATCACTACTAATTCTTTTTTGAAGGTAGAACGTCCACGCCTCGTTAGGAATAGCCGCGAGCAAAATCCGCCATGAAACACAGGATTGGGCGAAATTTTAAGAACTTAATTAATTAAAAGCCAATCATCAATCTCATGGTTTTTGATTAGATCGTGCGTTATGTAAGTTTAAAATTCTTAAAGAAGTCATCACAAATTTAAAAAACTCCTATATAGTTAAGTTATAAAAATATAATATCGAACTTCACGGCAGATTTGTCAAGTGATTGTGAATAAGACAACGGTGAATGAGATAGATAAAGATCATGAGATGGTGGGAAATAATAGCAGAAGCTCATTATGTGCATGCAAGGCAAATACCGCTTCCACCAATGTCGCTTTGCGGACAGATTGTTATGACATTATGATCGCTTGAATCAATTTTGTTTAAAACATTATTCGTTGTTTATTTCTCTTTTGTTAGCATGAGTGTACTCCCATTTTTCTCGACTTCTTTCTACTTAAGAACTAGCCGATAATACAACATTTTCTCAACACAGAAGCAGTCTATAACTTCGGCCAAATTTTCAAAAATAAATTAACAAATTTCGATTGGAATGAACCAGCATTAGCCATTAACGGCTACCTAATTTTAAAGTGTGCCGAAAAAATATTTAAAATTTTTAAAAAATTTGAAATGTTCTACAAGTAGAATTCTAACAATGGGTAGCAATTGTTATGGAAGTATTAAGCAATTATCACCACTTGGTTGTAACCAGAGGTGGGCATGGACCGGGTGAAGAAATAAAGAAAATACAGAGTGAATAAAATTAATAATAACATACAAAACTAATATAGTTATAATCATAATCTTAATATTTGGAGGGTGGGGCTAAAAAAATACGCCCATGACCATCACTTGTTGCCACTGGTCGATAAGCCCTCTAAGGGTGTAAACCCTGGAACATTTCAATACTGGGTGAAAATTAACACATTTGTTTGTGGAAAGCGGAGTTTTGTAGAAATGTGAAAATAAACACTGTCTTAGCCTACTAGACATCTGTACAAATTAAACTTGACAAATATTGCAGGGTAAGATACTCTAAATTTAAGAAGGCGTATAACAAAACTTAATAACTGCAGAAAAACGGTGAGATTGGATGGAATTAAAATAACCTCAGATGTCTCTTTGCAATTATGTGTGAATAGTAACCCTACGGAAACTACCAGTTTGGAAAGCGTAGGTTGTAATAAACAGTAAACAGTTACTGTTAGTCATAATTCCGTGGGCTTCCATTCTGCACACCAGCTTTCCGACTTCATGCAATTTATGAATTACACGTTGGATTGCATTGGCTACAGAAAATAGCAAGGGAATTTTAACAAGTGAACATTCGAAATTGTAGTCTGTCGATACACCCAAATTGAAAAATTAAAAACCATATACCTCTGGGAATTACAGATGGCACATAGCAATCACTAGGCTGGGGACATAACACTTTGTGTTAACTAAAATAATATCAATTTTATTTTGATCATTGTACTTCAAATTTGATTGAAAATACTAAGCAACTTTTGGAAAGTTTTGAAATTTTTTTATCAATACTTGTTCTATCGCTTTCTATTAACAATGTTTCAAATCATTTATCAACACTAAATAATGCAAATGATTATTTTCAATGAGTATTGTAGAACAGCTCAAAATGGTTGTTTACAAATCAATTGAAAAGTGGCGGTAGAAAAATAACTGGTAATCATAAAAAATAGGATTTATTAGTCATACAACATTAAATAAACAGCTTGGATGAAATAAATAATCTTAATTCGGTTTCTTCGAAATAGCTGGAAGACAAATTTTTTAGTGAAATTGCACTGGGCGTCGAGAAAATTTAGGTTGGAAGAACATAAAATAGACGCTGAGAAGCGATACGGAAAACAATGCTTGACTTGGTCAGATAATGGGTCAATACAGTATTGTGAACGATTTCCAGACATAAAATCTGAAAACAATGAATTATTGAAAATGATATTTTCCTGTAAACAAATTCCATAAAGCGAGTTTGATAAACGGAAAATCCATTTAAAAACAAAACTTATAAAAGCAGAAAAACTTTCAGCCAATCATTATTGAACATCACCATAAAAGTCTTTAATATCAAATTATGGAAAGTCATGAATGGGACAGCTTGAGCTTTGCTAAACTAGATGTTGTAAAGGGAACGTCTCACCTTAACACCTGAGATTCTCTAATCAAACGCCAAAGAGGCTCTTCAGATGTTTAAACCTGAGTGTAAAGCGAATTGTTGGAATATTCGAATGAGTATTAACATATTAGGCTAAAACTTTACACTATGTGTGGTCACCAACTTCAACTGCATACATTTAAACAAAAGCTAAAGTTTGAATTGAAGTTTTAGAGGACTTTCTTGTTTGTCATTAAATGGGGTAGCAAAGTTCAATACAAGTCGATAAAGGAATTGCAACGTTCGGTTGGGAATAATACTTGGAATTTGATGGTAACCAATAATTATAACACATGTGATCAGTGTAATAAACGTAAAATGCTGACGGTTTGACCAAGGCGTAAACCAATCAACTGTTAACATAAGCATATTAACACATGTAACAAAACAACCTGCCCAACGCCTCAAATAATTAACCAGATTGTCAACAAAATACCAGCACTTTCCCAGAGATAAATGCAGAAACTAACTACAGTTGCTAAACAATCTTCTGTAATTGTCGCAAAAGTAGGATTTATCAATAAAAGCCGCAGACGACACGCCTGTTGGGCGTTTAAATGTGTCACTTCAAATTGTTTCAAGTTGAAATTAATTCATTTAGAAGATTCTTTTCTCAAACGAATTAAGAATTTGTGAATAGATTTGGAAAAGTACCTCAATATGTTTAAGGTCAATGATAATCCTAAGTGGCGTTCAATTGCAAAATCTTTTTCTTAATAAAATTGGGTAAAATTGGAGAAATACTTCATCGTAACTTCATTTGGATTCCGTTAAAACAACAT
Organism: Hofstenia miamia; assembly: GCA_900660155.1. NCBI lineage: Eukaryota > Metazoa > Xenacoelomorpha > Acoela > Hofsteniidae > Hofstenia > Hofstenia miamia. Next base: position 908,820 of record CABFPE010000302.1, read on the forward strand.
CAATATTTATCTGAATCTCGACTGAATTTCTGAATTACTACTATATACAGGGTTGGCAAAAAAGTGTATTTTTAAAAGTTTAAAACAATGTTTTTTTGCTCTTAGCCAGGACCACCTCAAGGTACTAAAATTTTGCAGAAAACACATATAGTAACAAACTTTGAATTATGATAAACTTATCAATATTCCATTTTTAGTTTTATGGATGTAAACAAAATCGGTTATGAATGTGCGAATGGACGAAACTAACAAATTATGTTCCAAACTTTCCATAAACTTCAATATAAATTTAAAAAAAACCATTTAAAAAACATTGCAAAAAACAGTTGTTTTAAACAGTCTTTAAAATATGTTTTAAACAGGTTGTATTTAAAACATGCCAACCCTGATCATATAGGGCTATGAATGTCCACAACATTATTGTTCTCAATTCTATAAAATTAAGTCCAATGTGGTTCCACAAAATAATTTTATTGTTGCAAAAAAATTAGTAATATTCTGAAGGTTTCAGACCCATGTTAATCTCAGTCCTAGAAAAATATTTAATTCCAGGTATCAGTCCCTTGGGGTTAAATGGTCCCATAGAACCCTACTAGCATACTACACTAAATTAGTTTTATCCAATAATTTAGAAGCATTTTTAAATAAATTTCAATTGTCAATATTAGAGATAAGCGTACATAAACCGTAGAATTCTATCACAAGACAAACGATATATTCCGAAAAAAGGCTGAAAGCTATTTGCAAGATCAAAATTAAAGTGACAAATCTTTATTAAATACATAAAATAAGAGAGAATTCTGCGACAGTGCCAAAATATTAAAAGGAATAGTTATTTAAAAGTAAGTACACAAAATAGCAAACAGTGCAGAACATCAAAGTTGTGGTGGATTAAATACGAACTAATTCTAAACTTGGCACGTTTTACTTTATTAAGTAGGTGAGAAATCAAGCGAATGCAGCGGGAAAGTAACATACATGCGATGGATTGCATTCTTCGACATTAAATATTTCTTTTGATCACTGAACAAATTAACTGTATGTGTACTTATAGATTTATCAAATTTACAAACTTTAAATAAAAAAACACAACACATTTTGCAAGTAAAATTTCATTTTACTATGCTCTTAGCAGGCCAAAAAATTTACTGGCCTGTTTTTGAAAATAGTGATTGTCAAAATTTAGCATTGAATTATAGTATATTTTCAATTAAATTTTTATACCTGCTTATGTATATAGGTAGGGGTGCTTGATAATCCAATTATAAGAGAAGAAATTATCAATCAACTAATAAATTGCAACATCAATTATCAATCAATATCTCGAGGAAAATATCGAAAACAAAGCAAATCTTACACGTTGAAAGTTAGATTATTGCAAGCATTTTGACAATAATTACAAATAAATCGAGTTTGGCAGCTGAATCAATCAATGATCAATTACTAAATGCCAGGTCAATTATCAATTAAAAATCATTTATTCGATCACCCCTTCCACAACATTTACTTGATTTTCAATTTCTGTAGTAATTTAAAATTTTAGGAGAGTTGAGATCTTGTATAATCAAAGACTTCACTACAGATTCTGTAATAAGTGTAGGCGGTATGTGAGTAACAATTGACAATAGAGATAAGAAATTCTGTATAAACAATTCACACAGTCAACGCTAATCGAAAATACTAAATCAGAAAAGTATATAAACTAACAGGCCGTCTATTTAATAATTCCACGTGTGTGTATATATAAAACCATTCACAGAGCAAATATATCAAAAGCGGTGTGTATCGACAAGTCTATCAGTTAAATTTGAATTCCCATCCGAACTGCTAGAAAAATTTCTTTTGTTAAGTAATATGGTATATAAAAATAAATATTCATTTATGACATCTTCTCAGTGTCACAAAAATATGTAAAAAATGAGACTTAATTATTGAACCATAGATGCAAGTTGGAAACACTTGAAAGAATATGATCATTTCCAAAAGGTATATGAAAATCAAATAAAACGTTTATCAACTTCCATTTATAAGTACAGTTTGGAATTGAGCTGAAAGCAATTTTAGCGCAGTCATCGTTATTAGGACCATGCTGGTGGTCTTCTGAATCCAATTTAATACTATTTCCAGGATCAAAGCATTCCAATATTTTCATATTTATACAAAACCGTGTCTGTCAATGATTTGTGTTTGGATACACATACAAAAACATGCATGTGTATTTATATACGAAAGTGGCAAAGTGAAGAGCTCGTTAAAGTGATAAAACTTATTACAAGTTCAAATAGGGAAATGGAGACGAAAATATCACTCGCCACCCAACATTAGACGACACCAAAACAAACACACTCATTTAAACTCGAGTTCTGGAAATGAAATTAACAGTGTTTTGTATTAAAAGCATTCGACAAAAAACATATACCCATCAAATTGACACTACTACTACAAATGAAACTGGTAACTCAATGGGCATTAGTTTTCCAAAATACGCCCATAATAAAAAATACTAGAATTGTTGCAGCTATATCTCCATCTAAACGGAAAATTTTGAAACCAATTTTAAGCATGAAAAATTCTACATAAAAAGTTGGAAGTGCAAATGGGCAGAAATTTTTAGGTCCAAACCCGTAATAACTCAAGTTCGTTAAGATGCCAGGTGAATCGAAACAAGTTATAATAAATAAAATTCTGTATAATTAATGTAAATTCGAAGAAGGCGTATACCACAATATACTAATGGTATTTTTCGTTTTGAAATTAATTTCATCGATAAATCACCCAATGTTGTAAAAGCATTTGAGAGTAATCGTAAAGTAAATAACGATTGAGCGCTGACATTGGAAGACCAGCTATCACTTTCTAAACAATATAACAATTACCTTCCACACCTAACAGACAAGTTAGCAGGAATATAAATAACTATACAGCCCTTGTAAAAGGATTCGCTGGTGATGGGCTGGTTGTTTACAATAACTGTCGGTGAACAGAAGGAGGTTCACAAGTAGATTTGTAAATATAAATTTATACGCAACCAGCCTAGTAAAACAGTGAGAAGAAATTACATCATACTCGAAATTAAAAGCATGCACACTGGGAGAGCAGTTCAATTGCCAAAGTCTTATGGAATTCTGAACTACTATTTCATTTAGCCTCTTTGCAGGAAGACTGAAGGACAGAACTAAAATTTATATGTAAAAATTTTACTTGGTAAAGTCAAAGTAATATCAGACATTTCTAATTTTTTTAAAAATTAGTTTTTATCAAAGAATCAAAATAAGAGGCAGCGGCAATGCCAGAAATATTTGAAAAAATGATGTATTAGATTAAAGGCTGCCATCAGATAATGAAGTAATGAGAGAATACCTGAGCTATTCTGATTTTCTAACCAAATATCGCCATCTTCTGCAGACCAGGAATCAGCGAGTTCAGAGGGTGAAAGTAGGTTAGCATCGTCCGCCGACGTCTCATTCATCGAGTCAAAGAGAGGGCCACCCAGCTCAAAGGAAAAATTATCAAACGACATCATATAGATCTATTCGGGAATGTTCTATTGCAATATGGAATGTACACGAGGGTTCTGTTGCGCTCACTCAGCAAGCAACTGAGGAATTGGCATTCGCCATCTTGCGGACTATGCGAGAACGGTGGCCAATGAGTGAACGGTGTACACAAGTGTTTCCACGTTAATTAAAGTGGGATAAATTATTGTTGTAGCCGGTGGAGCGCAAACGAGAATGGAATAGATTACATTAAACCAGTTTAATTGTTGACAAAGAAAATGAATCAACAAATAAGATAAGATTTTATAAACGACTATTTATCCACCAAATCGTGAGAACATATACAAAAAATATTCGATAATGAAATTTCCCGTTTCCAAATATTTCAAATTTAAAAATAACTTGACATCGAAAGTCACTCGAAATTTATGAAATACAAACAGTAACAAGCTATTACACAATAAATAGTGACTACTTTGAAACAATTGCAATGACTATGGATGGAAATACAACAATAAATACTTATGACTTCGCTTCAACAATATTTACAAACGAATTCAAATCAAAAAACATTTTGCTGGATTGAAGATGCGATCGTAAAAAGTTGTTGATCTTTGGATCTCTTGCTAGAATTCAAAGATGGCACAACTAAAATTAGCCAAACCTCGTTTTTCACAATATTCTAGATGGAATCGGTTTTGCGAATACCGAGAGATTCCAATCTTTCCATCGATATAATTTAATTAGACAAATTACTGTGATGAAATTGCAAGTAAAAAAAATTCAAACGAAGCCGAAGTCATTGCTGAGATTGAAACATCTAGTTTTTTAGTAATTAAGGTTCGTAATATTTAGATCTCATAATCAGTCTCTGGAGCTTTACATAGGGTTGCATTAAAGAATGGTTCTGCAAAACTTTTTGTATTGATTACAAGTTAGATGGAACAATAAATTACACTAATCGAAAAGAAGAAATTTACGAAATTGCAGTAGAATGATGCATCACTGGTTGAAAAACTAAAGAGTAAACATATATTAGATTTCCTGCTGTTGATGTTATCAACTCTGTAAAGGAAGGCGCTCCAATAGGAAATTTCCATTTCAATAATCATATTTCATAGTTTATAAAGAGCATATCGGGCGGGCAACGGGCACATAATATTTTCCCAGAAATTTATCTGAATATTTGTGTTTTGTACATGGTTTTTTAAAGTTTTCTTTTAGATGCATTTGCGTTTGATTACAAATATAAGATACCTTAGTGCAAAGTCTTTTAAAAGTCAGGGTGGTTTTCTAAGACACAATTTAGGTGTTTAGGTCAATCCGATGGATTTCGTGCACAGCGGAAAATGGGCGGGCACAGGTAAAAGCTATTTTCCAGGCTGCCAAACAATATAAAAAAATCCAAGCCCATTGACAATCTTGAAATTCCGTTAAAATAATCAAACGCAATTTTGAGAAATAAAATATTAAAATAATGTACTATAACAGTTAGGTGTAAACGTTGGAGTTTTAATGTGGCATATAATTGCTAGAGTGTGACACTTTTAGTGGGATAAAGTTCGAAATGCGGTGCTAATCAAAATATAGCAGCGATTATTGAAATATTAGATCAACGACAATAGTGTGATAATTGAGAGTCACAAAGAGAGCAACGTTTACAAACAAAATAAATGATTCGCGCTCATAGTAAACTACAACCACTCACAACTGTTTTCTCCCAACAAATTTAAGAGGCCTTTTACAAGCTTTGACATTGCTTGATTATGTAACTCTCAAGAATAAAGGCAGCAAATTAAACTACATTTAATTCCAAGATTTATACTATCTTGTATGATGCAACTGAAAATGTGAAAGATATTAAAAATAAATGATAGTACGCGACATACAGGGTGTCCCCGATGTTGCCTGAACTTTTTCTTTTGTTCTGATAATCTTTTGTTCTTTTCAATAATTTTGTGTTAAATTTCTGCTCAATTTTCAATACCTTAATAACGTAATTGAAAGATGGGGTTGGTGGCAAACAAATCCTAAAACATAGACTACTAGTACCTAGAAGGACAGCTCGATCCATCATCTACATACAAAACGGGAGCCAAATAAAATAAAATCTGTTTTTTTGGGACATCCTGTACTTGTGAGTGTGTTATTTTGGTTACCATTTACTTCACTTTACAGAAGTAAATCTGCTAAACTTTGAAGGACAAACAGTGACATCATTCAAAATCCACGGCAACAGATGAGAACTGATCATTATTTTGAATAAATAGCACTTATATGAAGTGCAGTAACCTCAAGAACATTGTGACATTTAGTTTTACTCATTTTCTGAAAGAATTCATTTTTAGTGTCCTTAGACATCAAAGATGATAATAAAAAACGTTTTAAACCTTTTTAATAGTAACATATTATTTGACATGACGCCTTATTCCCGTATTTATTTCATTTTTTCAAAAACACCAAATCATTTTCAATGCAAAAATCTTAAAATCTAAAATAATAATGATTTGTTTTTGCTGAACGACTACAAATCAATTATAACTATTTCAATTTAGGGCATAGCAGTTAAACGGCGAAAGTGAAAATATCTATAAAGCAAGTTAAGGTTTTAAATACAAAAGAGCACTCAGATCTCAGGGTCAATCATAGTCAACACTTAAACACAGGGTTGGCAAAAAGTGCATTTTTACAAAAAAAAACGTTTTAGACGTTTAAAACAATGTTTTTTTGTTTTAGATAGAACCAGCTCACGATACGAAAATTTTGCTAAGAACACATTGTGGCAAACTTTGAATTATGATAAACTTATCAACACTTATTTTTCGTTGCATACACGTAAACAAAACGCAAGTTTTGCTATTTTTCCGGTAGAAAATCGGCTATAAAAGTAAGAATTGGACGAAACTAAAAAATTATATTCAAAATTTCCTATATAAATTTGAAAAAAAACATTTAAAAAAACACTGCAAAAACAGTTGTTTTCAACAGTGCTTAAAACATGCTTTAAAATATGGTAACCCTTCCTAAACTAACATTTCAAGCTGCATGCATTTGATTGTAAATGCAATACAAGTGAAATATTATCTGTGTTGAATAGCATGTGGAAAAGATTATTGAAAAATCCAACAAATTAAATTCGTTTACACTAAGATAATAAATAACGCTTTAAGTATTAAATAAGGGCGTGTAATACTCACATGCATTTTCACTAAAGAGTTCAATATATGAAGTTGAACAATTCAATACTCTGTTTTTATAATCTCCAAGAAGTGTTTACAATATTATAATATTCACAATTTTTTAAATGTCAACCGTTCGAATACTCTCATTTTTTCTAACATTTTGTGTCAATAATGAGAAATTTAGAAAATTTGATATATAACGTAATTAATATGCGCATAATTTGCATATAAATCATCGTACCACAAAATGGTTTTGCAAAGATATACCTCACATGTCAAAGTATCTCCACACCAAATTCAGTGTACTGTTTCCAAGCTCTTAGAGGGGGGGGGGCAAATCGGGCAAGAAAGCCCATGTAAAATAGGGCTAAACGTACGATTTGTGCATTTCGTACCCCTAACTGTACTCGAACGGCTAAGCTATAACATGTAAAGTAGGATTGAAGTACTTTGAAAGAAAACATACCTCTAACTAAGTTACTTCTATTAGAAACGGAATTACTCTGGAATGTATTCAAGTCAGTTTCCTAAAAAGACTTTAAATGTGCACTGTATCATCTATATAAATAATGAAAAAATCCTACTTGAAGTTATATACAACTAAACTCTGTCTCAGTTAATAACTAAAGTTTTATATCAATAATTTGGGTTTTATTATAGCGTAAATACCATGGTTTTGGCTCGAATTAGATAGTTTAGGATCTTGTGAATATTATAAAAAAAATGAAAATCAAAACTTGAAATTATACTCGTGTTTATATCATACTACCTCATTTTCCTAAAAAACCGGTTTACTTATTAACTGGGACAGAGTTTAATAAATCAGCAATAGTTTAAGAAATGCAACATCATTAAACATTTACATATTTCTCATCTCATTTCCACTTGGAATGAATTGCGACTCCACTATAAAGTCAAAATGCTATCTGAATGGGTAGAGGTGTCTATATCATAGATGAATAGCTTGCGGATCAAAACGTAACTGAATGTTAACATATTTGACTGTGACCTACCTTTTAGACAAAGTGTGGGAAAAAGGGCAATCCCGGAAATATCAATTTTCTTATAATGTGATAAAGCATAATATACGGATTTCTTAAAATTCCATTAATTTCTAGAATTTTTGGGTGTCCGTTTAAATTTTCCATTTAACAGCCAGAAGTCCATCTAAAACGACAAACCACGTTTGCGAAAAATTATTTTCAAGACATTTAACGAATGGTTGGTTATTGACACAACTATGGTGGATTTGCGCCATTTAGTGATTTACTTCTGTGCAAAAAATTACTAATGCGTTTTTCAGTGAAAAATCGTTCATTAACAAACTTTGAAATTCCCCCTGTACCTAATATTCAGATAAAAAGAGACTAAAGCCCATGAGAGCAAAAAATAATTTCGGCCATTTCTATGTCGAATAACTGCTCGAAACCGATTAAGCCGCCGAGCTCAAAATCAGAAGTTGTGGGGTACATGTAATTCGTCGTTTTTTACATTGACCGTCACTAGAATTTCATATTTTCTATTTGCATAATGCATGCAAGTAGTTTATATTTCCGCAAAATTTCACTTTAATATAATGAAAACATGAACATTTAAAATGTTAGAAAAATGTGAATACGAAGTTTTAAGAAAATCACATCTTAATAAACAAAAGAAAATGCAAAACATTTAAATTCAGTCTTGTTTATAAGGTTTCTGATCAAGGCCTCTTATGATCTAATTTAATTACTAGTGGCTCTGGAGTACTGGTAAAACAAAAATTTAGAATTCATTCATTGAGATCTACTTTTTGCATTAAATAAATTTGAAAGATAACTATTTGAGCCACCTTAAAACTAATTCCATTACGAAAAATCATAATGAGGAGGCATCTTAAACAAGTCTAAAGTGAATAGTATAAAAAATATTAAGATAAATCAGAATGAATTCTACCACGTAATGTGATCAAAGAACACAACTCTATCTCGACTGGTCTATGATGACTTTTAACTAGAGTTATTGGAGGCGGTTTGGTAAAAGTCATTTCAGCCCTGATATAAGTCGCCATTTTATGGAGGCGGTAAATCCAAAAATGATTGCTTTTTCAAGGGGAACAAGGGACCGACCAGGGTTAGGGTGATGAGGAAGCGCCTCCCCTTGAGAAAAAATTTAACCCTGATATTTTCTTACTTTTCCAAAATTTTGTTAGAATTACAAATATCGAAAAATAAATATCATACTTGTATAATTTTTCTAGTATTCTAAAAAAGTTGGTATTGTTATTGCTATCTTTATCGATAAATGACATTGAATCATTACTTTTTCAATGTGTTGTAGTCTTGGAACATACTTTTGAAATGGTTTGGCATTGAAGTCAATTTGCTGACGTCAGAGCAGCAGAATATCGATTTTTTCAGTTGTCTTAGTACTGTATAGCATGCAAGCCAAAGTGCTGTCAAATTTCACTGCTTGGTGATGAGTAGGATTGATTTTATGAGGGAATGCTCGAAATTAGAAGTGAAAAAAGCCCAACCAAGATAGGGTTAAGAAGCATTTTATTTTAGCACATAAATGCAGCCACAAACCTCATAAATCATATATATATATATATATATATATATATTGATGCACTTCAACTGAAAATACATAGAGGAAAGCAGTAAGCTCTAAGGAAAGAGGCTACATTTAATTTAACATACCTGATTAAAAGTGTCTGATATAGGGTTAGTGTTATGTTCTAAGGCTTTAGTAACACTGTCAACATCCATAGAAAGTGTAACTTCTGAAGACGAGGTTTCCCTGTTCGAGAGAGCGCATCTTAATGCAGCTGTAGAAACAGGAACTAATACAGTTTCACTGCCATTAGGTAGCCCATCGTCTAGATGTGTCAAGCAATCGAAATCCGCCTAAATACAACGAGTATGAGTCATCTGCATATAAAAAATCACATAGTTTAAACAATGATGTATTAAAAATTGAAATTTATACACTGTTATATGAAAAAAAACCAATCTATTACAAATCTAAGGATGTCTAATAGTAGCGAATAATGAAATAACAACAAAAAATTAAATACAATTGTTAGAGTGTATACACACATTTCAAACAACTTTGGCAAACAATTCAATATTTTAGTGAGATCCTTAAAGTAGAAAACTGTTTCCAATGTTGCAGTCACAAAGCTAAAAATTATTAATTAGCGCAAAACTGCAACAACTTGGAAGTGAAACTCTAACAAAAGAACTCAAATTAAAAAAAGCCATGGCAGAAATTCTTTTATTATGGATATATCTGGACTTTGTTAACTCTTTGTCACTTGACATTAGATTAAATTTGAATAGACGTGATCTAAAACGAGGAAACATTATTCGAAGAACTTGCATGTTGGATAACAAATAAATCTTCTGACTACTCTAATTATGATTTGTAGTTAATAGAATGCAAATAGACGCTTTGAATAGTGTTTATTAATTTAATATAAATACATGAAATTGACCAAATCAAATTCGAGTGTACAAAGTAGAAAGTAATGTTATAGTATAATTTAGTGTATGCATGCACGATTAGGTAAATTACAAACGTCTGAAAAGAAATGGAGATTGCTGCCTTCTAAAGACATTGGCTCTACGTCTTGACAGCCATCCATTACGTAAAGCGGAGAGTGAACAAGGTAAGGCGGTTGTTCCGGAATGTTGTGTGACATGTTTCATTAATAAAAGTTAGCATTTCCGTTCAACGAAAATCTACTTATGCCATCTGCTTCATTTTTTCTGAAAAAAACAATATCGATTCTAACTATATAAATATAAAAATTCCTTTCAATGCAACATAAGTTTTTTATTGTAATGGTTCAGTACTACGATGCGGTCATTTTTCAATTTTTATCGTAATTCAATAAATATAGAATCTGCAGTTTAACCACAATCAAGTCATGCAAGCAAACACAGAAAAGAAAATACTGTGTAGAAAATGATAACAGAGATAGTTTGACCAAACAACACCAATTTTTGTTACACCAGATGATTGTGAAAAATAATAACTTAATAATATACACATTAATAATAATAATAATTATTATTATTATGGCGCTGAATACACTTTCGTGAACTACTATAGTGGCGTTAAATACAAAAACTATTATAATGAGCTTAATATTTTTGCCCAATACTATTACTATTGAGTTTTTGAAAACTCATATCTTGAGTATTTTTTAAAAAAACTTTTAGGGGCACGCCCTTGTGAAAACTTAGTTTGCTTAGCGAATAATGATCGGATTGGCTTCAAACTAGTTTTATTCGCTTCTACATTAAATTTTACATCTAAATAGTAGTTTCTATTGTTTTTTAGGAGAGATCTAGTCCGATATTTTTTAAGAATTCTTAACAGGATAATGTAGGACGTTACTAAATCAAACAATTTTGAACTAGTCTTTGCGTTGAATAAGTTCAAAAGTTTGTTAAATGTAGTTTAGAAGAGAATAAAAGTGGTCCGAAGTCGATCCGAGCATTAGTAACTGCGCAATCAACGTTTTATTAAGGGTGATCAACTTACAAAATTTTATTAGGGTTATGACATTGAGAAAACGCTGATTGTTATGTGAANGCGCTGATTTTGCTAATACCGGCTGGGGAAAATTATTACTGCAAAAACCAATCTAAGTGTGAGAAAAATTGTTCGAATATGTAGATTTTTGTATGTAGTAATCTACTTTATCATTTAACAGTTAGATATACTAATATTCAATAAGAAATTACAATGAAATATTAAGCACCGTTATAATAGACACTTAGTTAAATTTAGCGCCATTATAATAGTTCAATTTAGTTTGTATTCAGCGCCCTTATAATAGTTCATTTTGCAAAATTTGGAAACTCCTATCTCGTAAACTAATGCCCCTATCTTGCTCAAACTTAAGGCACAATTGGAGCATTGCATAGCTAAGCTACACACCAAGTTTCATTAAAATCGAATAAAAACTGAGGCCAATAAATGCAAATGGCGCTGAATACTATGGAGAGAGCAGTACCAAAAGACAGAAATGTAGAAAGTAATCAGAAAGAGAAGATAGACAAGTACATGAAGTTGGCAGAGGAAATAGAAAGGCTGTGGAAGTTAAAGAAGTAGTCCCGGTAGTAGTAGGAGCAATAGAAGTAGTAAGAAACATAAAAGATAGTTGAAAGATTTGGGAGTACCAAAGTGAGGAGGAGCAGTAGCACAGAAGGCAGTATTGTTAGGAGCAGCTAGAGTCCTGAGGAAAGCTCTTAGACTCCCTGGGAACTGGTGAGTTCCTCGAGCTAAGAGGGATACTAGCATGAAGCTGTGAGAAATAAGAATAATAATAATAAAAATACCATAAAAATAATGAAACACTTTATTAAACTGGTGAGAATAAAACATAACAAAAAAATAAAAAATCAAGTTTTTCAGCAACGAGAATAGTCAATGAAGATTAAGTAGGAGCAGATAGATGAGTAAGCGAAGTAAGAGAAAGTATTAGCAAAGAGGAAGGACATCTCACATTTCTTGAAGTTCGTGGTGAGGATTAAGCGTCATCAGTTCTTAGCATTATATATAACATTAACTCTTGAAGGTTATTGCTATTTTAGATTAAAAATATGTATTACAAAATCTTATACGTGGATTTCTGCAATTTTTTCATTTGAAGTTACAACATATTACTATAGAGTAGTTAATAGAACTCGACAATGGCAATGACCTACTAAAGCTTGTAGAGAATACATGAACATTCAAAACATGTCCAATAATATTAAGCACAATTCAATGCTTGATTAAAGTGCAGCAAACAAACTTGAGAAAAGTTTGTATTGGATATTTGTAATGCAATTTTGTACTAAAAAATTACAAAACAATATACTTTCATATGATACTCTGTAAAATAGCCAAATATTTTTTAGTGCAATTGCTAAAGTGCCATACTCAATAAATCATGTTAATCGTATAGTTTAATGCATCTCAATAAAACTTGTTATACACATGATAGAGCAGTTGGAATATTTTTGATATCAGTATTTTATATAAATAATAAAAAGGTTTATTTTTCCTTAAATCACATTATGCTACATTGGAAGTACACTTTTAACTCAGCCAAGAAAGGATAACAGATTTCAGCGAAGACAATAGTGAATGTAATAAATTCTTGACTAGTTGTTGGCAGGAATCAGGGATTTTGTAAATTTGTTCTTCAGTTTAATTCGATTTTAGTTTCCTAACTGAACATTTTGTGAACATTTACAATTTCGAATCGCTATTTTTTGCGAATAGCATAGCATACACTCAATTTGTTAGATTCGAATGGCATTCCAATACTTTGTATAAAAACATTTTAATCAGTAAGAGTAGAGCATATTTGAGACCTAATACTCTAAGAGTTTTTTATTAAAGTTATTTCAGAAAGTTTTACACTTATTATTTCGTATTAGAACCCATTTTGTACAGCTTAATAAAACTAAGTAAAGCCATATAAACATGCATAAGTTTTCGATATTATCTTGGACCATTTATAATGTAAAGCCAAATAACTCTTTTATAGAGTAAATAGGAATTTAAACTTATTGACATCATCCGTTTACAAACTTTTCCTAGACAGTGATGACATAACAAAAGCATAAATGCTTAACACCTAATTATTATGCTTAATTTCAAAGCGATAAAAGAAATACATGTATTAGTATTAAGATCTAAACTGCTTTTTACGACACACGTCATCTAATTAGCTGTACGGTTTTAACTTCAAAATTGCTTGGATATTCTGTTAATAACTTATTGAATTCACATTTCAGCACCAACATGTATATATTTTCAGAAATAATATTCAGAATCTTTCGGAAGCCCAATTTGCTTTGATGGTTGGTGTTTTAAAAAAAGATACCATTCTCTCTGCTTCGCCAAGCTGTCACCTCCCTGTTCNGATAGCAGACTGTACATGGCAAGGCTTAAAGAGGGAAAATACTGATGAGTGTAGAAGCAGAACCACTAGGGCTAAAGGAATATGTAGAAGAGCAATTTAGAGGTCACTAAGGAACATAAGAACTGAGAGTGAAGGAAAGACAGTATACCAGACCAGAGTAGGATGGAATCAGGGAGACAAACAAAATATTGTAGGAACACAGAAAAATGTGACAGAGAAGAAAGCAACAAGTGGTTAAAGAAGGCAGGACTAAAAAGAGAAACAGAAGCACTGAAAATGGTAGCACATGAGCAAGCAATAAGAACAAACTGGGGGAAGAAGCATATAGACAGAAAAGTAGATGTAAGTGATAAGTGTAGACTATGTAAGAAAGACTGTGAATCTGATAGCAGGATGTGAGAAGTTTGCGCAGAATGAGTATAGGTTTAGGCATGACAAGGTAGGACGAATGGTACACTGGAGCTTGAGCAGGCAGCATGGGTTAGAGGCAGGAGAAAAGTGGTATGCGCATAAGCCACAAAGCGTCATAGAAAATGACAAGGTTAAGATACTGTGGGACTTCAACATACAGACAAGTAAGGTGATAGAAGCACGGAGTCAATACATTGCAGTGGTAGACCAAGAGAAAAGATTGGGAACAGTGATAGACATAGCAGTACCAAAATACAAAAATGTAGAAAGCAAAGAGAAAGAGAAGATAGACAAGTACAGGGAGTTGGCCGAGGAAATAGAAAGGCTGTGGAAGTTAAAGAAGGTTGAAGTAGTCCCGGTAGTAGTAGGAGTAATAGGAGCAGTAAGTAAGAAGCATAAGAGATAGTTGGAAGATGTGGAGTACCAAAGTGAGGAGGAGCAGTAGCACAGAAGGCAGCATTGTTAGGAACGGCTAGAGTTCTGAGGAAAGCTCTTAGACTCCCTGGGAACTGGTGAGTTCCCCGAGCTAAGAGGGATACTAGCATGAAGCTGTGAAAAATAAGAATAATAATAATAAAAATAACAAATAATAATGAAACACTTTATTAAACCGGTGAGAATAAAATATAAAAAAAAATTAAAAATCAAGTTTTTCAGCAATGAGAATATTCAATGAAGATTAAGTAGGAGCAGATAGATGAGTAAGCGAAGTGAGAGAAAGGATTAGCAAAGAGGAAGGACATCTGACATTTCTTGAAGTTCGTGGTGAGGATTGAGCGTCATCAGTTCTTAGCATTATATATAACATTAACTGTTGAAGGTTATTGCTATTTTAGATTAAAAATATGTATTACAATATCTTAGACGCTGATTTCTGCAATTTTTTCATTTGAAGTTACAACATATTACTATAGAGTAGTAAATAGACCTCGACAATGGCAATGACCTACTCTCTCTCGTCAACTTGGTTTTCCACTCCTCCTCATCTCGTCATTTGGTGGTGAATTCAACCTTCCTAGTGTTCGCTAAANTCTCAGTTTTACAACTTCTTGCAGTCCCCATTGACTTCATTTTAATTACTGAAACCTGGCTCGATCCTTTTAGTATTCCCCTTGCTGATTTTTCACCCAAGTTGAGTACTTTCATGATCAGTATATCACTCTCTCTCGTCAATTTGGTTTTCCACTCCTCCTCATCTCGTCATTTGGTGGTGAATTCAACCTTCCTAGTGTTCGCTAAAATGCACTTGACTAATGACGCTTATGAATCCGCTGTTCTGCATCTTTTTGCTTCCTACTCTCTTGAACAACTTGTATTTTCTCCTACTTCCCGCTTCTCCCTTCTTGACTTGGCTTTGTGCTCTCACCCTGATCGTATTTTTGACACCTCTGTGGTCTCTGTTCCGATTAATCTGTCTGATCACTTATTTGTTTGTATCGACCGGTCTGTCAATTCTATTACCCAATCTGTTTGTCCTGTTGCTCCTCTAAATGCTCGATCTAACAGTGGCATTGTATCTATAAATGCTGCTCTCTTTTTTACGCCCCATTTTCAATAACTCTTTCTCTGCTGATTACTGGTACACCTTCCTTCACCAAATTATTTCATCCTTTGTTCCTCGTCGTCGGAAAACGCGTATTTCTCTTCCTTCCTATTTCTCATTCCTTACTGTACACTCTTTAAATAAACTCGAATCTTTCAAACGCCGTTACGATCCTTCCGATTCTTCTAAACTTTCTTCACAGAAGACGTCATCAACTTCATGGAACTTGACAAAATCTCTCTGCTGTCCAATTTCTCAGCTGGATCTCTTCAAGACTCTTATTCTACATTATAGATTACCAATTTATTATAGTTTCAGAAATGCCGCATAAGTTTTGGTATCCGTATCATTATGTTGATACATCATACCCCAATTCGGATGAGATGACACTCTGGATCGTACATCTAATTGCCCTGGCCGGTGATATTGAACTTAATCCGGGTCCAGTTGGCACAAGGTCTACGTCAGAAATGATGACTTTAGCGATTATACTCTTATTACCCAGTCGACTGTTGTACTTTTTCTTGAGCATTGAAAAACTGAAGGAAGAAATTCGTTTTATTCGGGAAGAAAATAGCGAAATTTAAGAAGCGAGTTAAACGACCTGAAGCAGCAACATTCTGTCCATGACACTCAGTCTCATGTTCCAAGAATGGCTGTCAAGCTTGTTGATGACGTCTGCTTCAAATTTCACTTATGAGTGAATGGTATAAAAAAACAAACGAGCACTCTAAAACCAAAATGGACCTGAAAGAGATTACAACAATTTTCGAACATATATTTTGCAAGCAAAACCACTCAAATTGCTGATATATTTAGACGTGGAAAATTTAGAAGTGATAAAAACCGCACTGTTATCGTTGTACTCCAGTCCATATGGGATCGTTGCAAAATACTCTTTCAAACGAAATACTTGAAAGACTACGAATCACCCATCTATATAAACGCCGACCTAACTTTTTCAGGACGTCAGGTTGAAAGGTTACTCTTAAAGAAACGTCGAGAACTTATTTCTAATGGAATTTCTTCTAAACACTCGAAAATCTGCTCGATAAAATTGTTCAACAACGGTATTGAAGTTACCAATGGATTGGGAAACTAATTCCTCACCCATTTCCAGGCGTACCGACTCACAAACTTATAACACAGCCACATGAAATTACTTTAGTTTAACTGCCACAGTCTATTAGATCGAAAGCGACGAATATATTTTTCTAATACTCTACTCTATCTAAATTATGATTTTATATGTATTACTGAAACCTGGCTTCATGCCAACACATCAACCTCTGAGCTCTTCCTTACCTCATACCAGATTGACAGTGTGATAGGGAATACAATACACCTAAAGAAGTATCAGCTCACGGTAGTGTTCTCTTGAGTATCAGAAATTGTATTGTATTGTCTACAAGGAAATTGATCTCACAATTGACATTCAAAATGCTGCTGTAGCCTGCAAGTGCTTTGTTGCTCCTAAAACACTATTAGTTATGTTTTATAATCCGCTCTCAAATAGCAAGTATAGACGGACTACTGTTTAACTGAGTGTTTTCTTACACTACATAGTCGATTTTACCTTTACTGAATGGGCCACTTTTTCCTGTCCTGGATGACATATAATTAGTTCAATCTGTATTGAACACGCAGCCACAAAACACAAGGTGTGGTATTTACTCAGGATGACACCTTATTAACCTAGAACCAGATATACAGCTATTTGACGATTTCTCCATGAATGGAATAACTTTCTCCGATCATCTGCCTGTAATGGTAGAAATTGAAGCTGGTGTTAAAAATAAATCTCGTTCATCATTAGAACATATATACAGCTTTTGTCACGCCGATTATGATAGTATAAAGTCTTCAATAATCACAGCACCATTTGTTGAATCGGATATTTAAGATGTCAACAAATCAACTGAGGAATGGTGTATCTTGATTAATAATCTAATTACTAATCATACCTTTGAAGGCTCTTCATCGTATGAACACTCCCCCATGGATATTTCCAAATATTTCCCATATGATGAAAAAGCTTGCAACTTTACGCCGTTGTCAGTCTCGTCATGCCAGTGACAACCTTAGCGATAAAGTTTCAAATCTGGAGTTGGATGTAAAACAAGCTATTGACCTGGATCAGTTGAGATTTGAAAAATCACTTTTCTCAGGATGTTCGGCCAAACGCACGTTCAAGTACTTTAAGTAGCTCAGAAAGTGCTCATTTACCTTACTTTATTCAATTGAATTTGAAGGAAGCTCTGCTACCACTGACCTAGAAAAGGCAAATCTTTTCAACACATATTTTAATACCGTCCTTATATCTTCAAGTTATACACATATAAATGATGTTGAGCGTACTTGTTCATGCCACATCGCAGAATTTAAGCTATCTAAAGAGGCTTTCTCAAATGATCTGGAATCTATGGATGTTACCAATTCCCGTGATTCAGACGATTTGCCGCCTATTCTTTTCAAGAGTCTCGCACATGCGCTTGTAGAGCCGTTGCTCAAGCTTTTCGATATTATTAAATCAAACGCAGTTTTTCCAAATAAATGGAAAATTAGTAGACTGTTCCCTCTTTATAAGAAATTAAGGATAATTATCGCCCAATTGCTTTATTACCTGTGGTATCAAAGATCCTTGAAAGGTGCATATTTGATGCTATTTATCTCTTCGTCGAAAATAAACTCAGCAACTCTCAGCGTGGATTCATTCATAGCCGATCTACAGTGACATAAATGCTAAGCTTTATTGACTCTGCATGTAAATCAATGGCCTTCTGTCTTCTCAGGTGGACATTGTCTATACCGATTTTTCCAAGGCTTTTGACAGTTGATCACTCAATTTTAATCAAGAAAATGTACATTATTGGGATCCGAGGCAACCTTTTGAAATTGCAAAAGCAATATTTGCGCTAGGTTTGACAACGTTATTGCCAATGGAACAGTGTTCTCTTCAAAATTGCGTATCATCAGTGGAGTGCCACAAAGTTCTATTTTAGGCCCTCTTCTCTTCCTCAATTATATAAATGATTTTCCTGATCAAATCAATTTCGCCCAACCTTTTTTGTATGCTGATGATAGCTAACTCCTCTCAGTAAATTTAACGGCAAATTCAACAGGACTTCAATCTGATCTAAACAACCTGTGTCAGTGGTCTGCTAACAATCTTGATTTTAATCTAACTAAATGTTGTCGAATAGTTCTTTCTGGTAACCACAATCCATTGCAACGTTGCGGTCAAGAAGAATTTACGTGATGGCGAGAAAGATCTTAGTATTTATATTACTCACAATCTGGATTGGTCTTTACACAATTCTAGCGTTGCTACCAATGCAAACAAAGTCTTTCAAATGATTCGGGGCAATATTTCTATACAAACATCTCTTAATACCAAACTCGCTTTGTTTAAATCTACTGTCCTGTCTAAAATCACTTATGGTTCACCATGCTGGTCTGCCTCAAAATCTAATTTGGCATCCCTGGAAAGAATTCAGCGTCGGGCAATGAGGTGAGTGCTAGGTGACGGCATTCAGTACAAGGAACGTCTTAAAATCCTCCACTGATGTCTCCCTCTTTACTTAAAGTTGTATGATATCATTATTCTCTCAAGGATAATATCGAACTATTACAATATTGACTGGCATCAGTTTGTTGAGTTTGCGCCTTTCGTCTCGAATAGATCTTCGGACAGAGTCATGTTCAAACTAACACACACTCGCACTATCAGATCAGCTCAAACTTCTGGTTAAGATCACCTCAACTTGCCAATTTACTTCCTCCATCGTTCGATCTGTACATTCCTTCTACTCTTAAGGGCAGCTTTTACTCCTTTTGGATATACAATGTCTTACAATGAAGACAATTCCTGTTCATTCACTATTATTATTATTATTATTATTATTATTATTTTTCAAAATTGTTCAAATTCCATTATTATAAAGATTTGTTATATTACTGAGGCATTAATATCTTTTAAAGTTTCTTCAAAATATTCAATTATTTAAATATTTAACAGAAAATGGAATTTTCTAAAAAAATTCAACTATTGAACCTATATTAACCATATGCAACCATTTGTAAGGCTGACTAAGAAACTATGCTTCTTGTTGACCGTAAGAATTAGTAAACTACTGCTCATATTCCACAGCTTTTGTCTAGCATTTATAAGTCCTCTTTCCAATAGAAGGCTCATAAATACGTTCAACAAGAGCTGCGTGTTGTGCACATGACACAATATGAGCTTGTCTGGTTTACTGCTAATGACTGTTTCAACCGATAAAATAGTCTACAGTTAACCCACTCCCAAGTTTCTTATATAAATGCAAGAGTAAAGATGCAACTACTAAAGCAGAGTGTTTTAATTTATAATGATGTTCATTTGGCGAGTAAATATGTTATATTAATAGTCAGACATCTTAGCCAATCATTGGTAAACTATAATAGTTCAATTGTTGGGATTCCTTATGTGCTAAAATGCTCGAGAGTGGAAATTGATTCAGTTGCAACTCATAACCTAAATTAAATTGTCAAATAATTCACATGTAAAGTGCAACTCCTTCGTGATCTTCATTTATATTTTATTAACATCTGCGTCCCCCCTAAAATTTCTAAAAAAACTCAGTGGGGGACGCCGTCCCCCCGAGAGTGCAGCCCTGGCCGTAAGGTAAACCTAACTCTAGAAAAACGTTAAAGTTCGCGTTAACTTAAGAAATTCCGTTGCACAACGGCGTTATGGCTTAAGTTACCTTTACGGCAATGTGCGACGGGATTAGCTGAACTATAACTTAACGGCAGTGTACGGCGGCGCGAAGGTCATCAAAATTTTTTCATCTAGCTCAATTTACATATTTAGCATGCTTTCTAGTGAATTACCTGCTCAAGCTTCTCTAGTAATAAGTATGAGATTAAATTTTTGAAATCCAAACAAGAACATGTTTTCTCTGTACGTAAGTTGGATTAAATTTAAGTTTTTAATAAAGCGCGCTATTTCAGTTTTTCCAGTTAAAACTAAACACTTTCAGAAAGATAGTAAAAGTCATCTCCTTCATATACGAACAAATATATCACATTTGTCAATTCTGCTTTTGCTGAAAAGGCCAAAATTTCAATTTGCAGCCAATAGCTTGGTTATAAAGGAATAAATGAATCATGTTTATTTGTGAATTACTAACATAATTTACCTTTGAAACATTCCAGCCTTACGTTTAATTTGTACAGTACGCTATTCACATATTCATCAAAAAACTTAATAGGTAGGAGTTGTTAGCTATCGATTTTACAGTTTACAAGCAATATATTTACAATTTATTGATTTACTCACATATAATAGTTTCTATAGCACATATTTAAATTTCAAGCAAATAGATTCTCATTTGTGTTGATCAATTATTTTGGTTTTGTTTTTTATGGTATTACCTAGAACAAGAAAGCTCTAATACACACATACACGTAAGATTTACTAATTTGAAAAGAAAGTAACAGTTCATACAAAAACAAATATTGTGTTAAGGTCGTGTCCCTTCAATAATTAATTCAAAGCCCTGGACAATACTTTTGGGTTGGTTCTTAAATCTGTCAATTCATAATCTTATGGCTGTCAGAATTTATCTTACAACTGTCAGAAAAAGTCGTTTTTGTTTAAAATGAACTTAATTGGGACATTGCTTAAGAGACATCTAGTTAAAATAGTAACTATATGAGAAAAGTATTAAAATAACATTTCAATTGCTTCCTACATATATAATTTTGAAAATTTTTCAAAGGTTTCACATTAATCAATTACTTAAACTTCAAAAGCTATTTAAATATTTTTAAGTATTTTACTATTTACCATATTGATAATGCTTTTTGATTAATGCTATTGGCTAAAAGTGATTTCCATGGTTACATCTTTTCCTGACAGCTGTAAGATATATTCTGACAGCCATAAGATTATGAATTGACAGATTTAAGAACCAACCATACTTTTTCATAACGAATTCTTTCATAATATCTATTGGAAATATGGGCAATAAGCTCACTCAGATCAAATATGCTTAAGAGAAAGTTGGGTATATATTTAGGTTGTCCTTCATGGAGCAACTAAATTTGAAATTAATTTGTCTTAGGAGTAGAACGAAGAATAAAGAGCTTGCCATACATTGGTATTATTCATACAAAGTGCCACCATACAAGTTTGCACTAGTGTTGATTCAGGTCAAAATTTCTAAATCAGGTGTCTCAGGAAGGATCATGTCAGGTGACAGGTCAGCTTTGAGGAGTTACAAATCAGTTTCAGAAAACAACAGAATTAAGCACTATGTTTGAAAGAACCTATAATACTTGATTAATTTATTATCATTTTAGTTTTGATGTGAAGCACTTATTTAACTCAGTCTGGTTTGGAACCAATAATTTGTTGTATGTGTCTAAAGCTGGCTTGAAACAACAAACTTTATTACCTAAGATAACTGTATATATATATATATATATATATAGCACTTATATGCCCCTAGAAAAAACTCGCTCTGTCTGGGAGAGTGCCCTTTCTAAAGAGACAGAGCACCTGAATTTGATGCATGGGAAATTTAATCCACTTTTTTCTTGCATATGATTAGTGTGGGGATTTTATTGGATTAGGTTCCTTAAATCTAAGCAATTTGATATTTTTCAATCATTTCCAAAATGAATTTTTTTTTAAAGTTGCTCATTCTATATAAATTTCATGCTTCTTAAATGATTTTTGCTATTAACCTTTGAATTTGAGCTGTCATTTCAGTGTAATGTTTCTCAGATTTGACAAAAAATTATTATTTATATGTTTACAAAGTTGTGAAATACAATGTAGCATAATCCAACAATTAAAGCTGCAAAACAAAAGAGAAATTGTTGAAGTAAATTCTTAAAAAATCTTATCTTTAAATTTAATTCAGTTTGCTTACTATTAAATGATATCAAGCTAAACAGTTGATGCATTAGTAGTGGCAAGGGCACACATCAGGAGTGATTTGAGGGTCCTTGATCCAAGCCATGAAACTGTATATATGTTAGGGATACAATTAGGAGTTTTTATCCATTTAGCAGACTACTGATTCTTTCATTAACATGTATGCAATAATAAAACTGTTGAAGAAATGGTTGGATAACCAATCATAGGTTATTACATTTTATATTAACTAGACAACATAGGTGACCTATAAATAGACCAATAATGAGATTGAACATGTAGTATTTATTAAATGTGAGTTAGGAAGCTGCAAGTAATTATCTATTCAATTATTTACATTAATAAAAGTCAGTAATTTTTTGGAGATGGCTAAATAAATATTTATTGAGCAGCTAGTGACACTGCCTGGTTGCAAGTACAAATTGCACATTACAAATCAAGTTTAAGTCAGTTACATCCAGCCTTGAAGTTTGCACTGAGTTAGGATAGGGAACACAAAATCTACTTTGTCAAGATGAGGTTTGGAAACAATCCATTGATAATGAAGGTGACTACTTGTTGGATGATTTGGAGATCAGTGTCAGCCAGAGGCCTCATGAAAAGATCAAGTCAAAGGAAACTGCAGCATTCTGTCCACACCTAAACAGTGTTTGATTATGATACAGTTAATTTAAATTTACTAGAAGTATTAACAAATCAAAGCAGTTAGTAAAAGTACATCCCTACCTGCACTTAACATAGAATTACATTCAAAAGGAATTGATCAATGTGAGTTAGAGCCTGGATGCAGATGTTACAATAGCATGTAATTGCCATGCATTCATGCTAGCCAACAGGCATAATTTAACCACTGTTTACTAATTATGAGCATATATGTGTTCCATTCAACAAGCCAATTTATTATAGCCTGTACAAATCTGTAGCTGTTACTTAAAGCAGTCCACAATTTGGGCTGCCACTGGATAGGAACACTTTGTCTTCCCTAGATCAGAAGAAGAAACTCCCAAATTTTCATTAGTAACTTACTCAGTTATCATAGAAAGAAAATACTTAATTAAATTCTGATAGAAAGAGAACACAGTTTTGTTGAACTAATATCAATTCTCTCTATTTACACTACCACTCACATTTATACAAGCTTTGAATTCCACCTGTGCTTTCATTTACCTTGCAAACTAAATTGAGCAAGGACACATGCTAAGTAATCAAGGGAACAATAATTAAATAGCACCACAAAACCATTTACAAAAATCATGTCACTGTTATGTCATCCAAAGGATGAAATAGTAAAATTTATAGGATTACAAAAATAATAAAAGTAAATACAGGAAGGTCCCTGATTGACTCTACATGCCCCCTTGCTCAACAGAATGTAGAATTGTTGGCTGGTAGGGAAACTTAACTAGACACTTAATTGACTCCGCAGAAGGTTTGAATAGCATTTACATAACAGCCATGATTCCGGAAAAAGGAATAACACAGAATTTATAACATATAGAGGTAACATTGGTAATTCATCCAAGTAACAAAACTACTTTAGGTAAGAACCAAGATGACCAATTCCTATGGCTTCCAGCCAAAGCGGAACATCCAGAAGTAAAGTGCTTAACCTATTGACTGGTGCTACCCTATTTGTCTCACTTGCTTAATTTCTATCTCAATTCAGAAAATACAAACTCTCATTTTCATTGTTATCTCTCAGCTCACTATTAAATAATCTGTAATTGCCAGATATTCGTGCTAGCCCGTGGCATGGTATCATCACAGTGTTAGGTTTTTTAAGTGCATGTACGTGTTGAATTACAAAAGAGAGATTTATTATTTCCTTATACCTAACCATATACATAACTTAACAACTCCACAATTCAGACTGGGTAATCAACAGACCCCCAGAAGCAACTTGTTGCCCCATGCTAGTGAAAGCACTCCTGAATTGTTGCAGATCTTAAGCAATAAGTTTCATAGAGATAATAAATAAATAAAAGATACAATGGTAAAAACAGCAGTTGAGAGTAGATAAACTCTATTGAACTATTGCTACAGTTTCCTCAGGTTTTATACAATTGTTTAATCATTACCTGCCTTTGTTTACAATACTTCAGATGTCAACGTAGTTTAACATGATCAAATTCTGTTTCCCTCGTAAAATTAAATTTGAGCAACAATCAGCACCATTGAGGGGACATCAAATTAATAACAGCAAACTAAGATTGAAACTAGCTAATAACATCATGGTGATGTAATAATACAAAGTAACGTTATAAGAGAATAAAATCAATAAAATCCCTGAGTGACTCTACAATAAGGATGTGGTAATAGGCAAATTGGAGGCCCTGACACTAACTGCTGTGTTTCCTCCACTATTTCAATGTAGTGGTAAGTAGGCTTTTTGTATAGATTAAGGAAATTTGCCATGTAAAAATGCAAGCTTTTAACATTGTTGGGGATGTCATCATTGTAATGAGCTCATAACACTAATATGAGAATGATCTTTTTAAGCTTTGTAATGTGCTAGGCTAATTTCATCTTTCCCATGATCCAATCATCTTGCACTTCCCAGACCCACAAGAAATATACAATTAGTAGGCTAGTGAAATTGATGTTGATGCACTCATATGCCTGGATATCCTTCCAGTTGCTCATGAATTGGCTTAACTTTGTGAGGTTGAAGTCCTCATTGAACATGGTATGGACTGTGCTCCTCCAGTAATGTCACCCCATTCCCTTGAGCAAATTGGAGTCATAACAGATAATCACATTAACTTTGGGCTGTTTTTCATGGTCAATCACAAACAGCACATCATCCACTGTAGTGCACAATGTTTTAGAGTTAAATTTCCAGTGTAACTTTTTTCTCATTTCCTCAAATCTATTGTCTCATATGAATTGTGTGGCCTGTAGAGTGGCAATAGAGTAGGCATGGAGCATCTCATTGCTAACATTGGATAACTAGGTTTTTCTCTCTTGTGACCATTTAGACCTAACTGTGGAAAGTAAACTAATGGACTCCAAGTGAGAAGACTGGGAGGTTGCAGGAGTTGTCAAGTCACTACAAGGGTCTCCTACATTAATCAAATCTCTAAAGTATTTTCTAAGTAAATTTAAGTTTGTAGTTTTAGGTGTTGCCAGCTCTTCCTGAGCACATGGAGGCATTTGTCTCTCAACAATATGTTGGAAATGGGATGCTTCATTGGTCTGCTCTCCTAGTTGCCAGGCCATTTGTCACCCAGGCAAGGTTTGAATAAGCTCAGAACCATTTCTTTGAGTCCCTGTTTTCCATCATGTGCTAACTCAGATGGAGACATTTGTCTCAACTGCCTTGCAGGAGTTGGTGACTTGTTCTTCCTTTGTTTTAATTTCATTGTAACATTGACCAGTAGTTGTTTATATTTATCAGAAAGACCTTGCACTTTTCATGTTGGTGACTGGTTGTTGTCATATTTGTATATATTGTAAATAGCATTGTATATAAAGAACAAAGCATTTGTAAAATAAAAATAGTTTCAGCTGTATTCTCTTCTTGTTTGCTAGAATCACCTCACTGATTTTACATGGTGACCCTGATGTCCTACATCATAGATACTAAACAAAGTTATTAGGTTAAGATCCCAAATATCAGAATCAAATGTATTTCTATTCCTAGTTCTATGTTGGGGCATCACATGAGTATTCTTAGTGTTGTCAGGCTAATCACAATGTTTGTTGAACACAACATCATCAAAATCATCCTTACCAAACTTGGTAAGGGTGTCAAACTATTCATAAGTATTGATACTGTTATCAATTAAAGTAAATTCAATATTTTTGTCAATAATTACATTTTCAATATCTTAAATAGCTCTCTTAAGCTGCTGAAAATGAACTTTTTTTTACAATTTTTTAAAGCATACATATTGTGATCTAGCACTTTCTCAATTGTTAATGGCCCTTGCCAATGAGTTTCAAGTTTCTATACCTGTTTCTCATCACTTACCTGCCTTGGAAAGTAAGCAAATACTTGTCTCCTTTTTTGTGGGGCTCTCCATTCATGTCATGCATCATTCAGTTTACATATTTATCCAAGGTCTTCTTATGATAATGAGGATACATTATTGAGAGAGTGGTACTAGCCTCTCTTCTGAACATAGCCTTGAAAAGACTGACTTTGGTAATAGCATAGACAGAGGTATTACAAAAGTATCCCACCATCACAACCACTCTCTTCCAATTCTTGTTAGTTGTGCTGCTTAATGGAATGATTCTGGTGTAGAATCACAGGGGAGCTCTGGCTACTCTAGTGGTACTGGGAAACTCAAGAATTAAGATCAAAGGTTGCAAAGTTTACCATAGCAGAGAGCAACCCCCATTCCAACAAAAGAAAAAAACATTGGTGGTTCACTAATTTGCCTAATAAATACAGAAATTCCACAAAGAACTCCAACAGTGACCAATTCACACAGCATCATGCTGAAGCCATATCCATAAAGCCATCCTTACTTGCCAAGGTGCTAATTGTGTGTCTCTAGTATTAATTTCTAACTCAATAAACAATTTATCTCAGAGGTCTATTATCTCAGCTCATGTAAATAAATAATAAACAAAAGGCACATAATTGCTGTGCATTCATGTTCACCAACTGCATAGTATATTTGGAGTGTGTTAATATTATGTGCATGTACAAATCAATCAAATAAAAAGATGTTATTCCCTACACCTAATCATAACCTAAAGTGACCACAATTTGGGCTGTCACCATTAAGGAGGTACTTGTCACCCCAGACCCAGTGCAGTTTCCTCCCAAATTGTAGCCAGATCTTAAGCAATAGTTATCATAACCAAATCCTTGATGATAAATCTAAAGGGGGTTACTAGATAATAAAAGTGAAAAGGATCAAATGCAGTTGGAGGAAGACAAATTTATTGTGCACTTTGCTACAGTGTTCTCAGATATGTATTACAAAATCCTGTAAATTATTATCTGGATAATGTTTACAGTTTTAAACACAATTTCCCTCACAAAGTTAAAATGAGCAATCACATGTAATTTGAACTGAGGGGACAAATAGTAATTCTATCAAATAACTAAACTTGAAAATACAAAATAAATTGATTAAAAGGAATTGATACAAATTGATAGCACCCAATCATCAAATCAGAACATCAAAAAAGACGTAACACTATTTTCAGAGTACAATTTTACAGTTAAGTTTGCAGCAAGAGCTGGACTGTGGGACCTGATAAGAGCTTTTGCATCTCCTCAACCATTTCTTCAGTTAAGATGTCATCCCAGGACATTACTTCAGCATAGCTGGGTCACTGGGTAATCTGCATAAGTGTCTCTCTCTCTGTGTCACTGCTTCACTTCTCAGGCGAAAAAACTTGATCTCTGACAGGGGGAACTGATTGGGCAATTTCTTCATAGATTATTTAGTCTCCATGTAAATGTATCATAAAATCATTCATAAGGACAAGGCCTTTGAGTGCAATCATGAGGATCATGAGCACATCCATATCTGATGTATGGGCATCTTCTGCACTGATCCAGGTGTTTGGGTAGAAGCAAAAAAAGACCTCTCTTAGCAATCCCATGTGAGTTGCATGGTCCATGAACAAGGAACAATACTTGTTGACTTGTTGTAGGGTCATTTCCTCTGGATCCATAACTTCTACTCACAACATGGTAATTATCTCAATTCTCTTTGTGATATTGTAGTAGTGAGTAAGGGTTTTGATGTTATTGATCCACATCAAGTTTGACAATGCCTGGAACAAAATAAGAACATGTGGATCTAGGGTTGTGTGGATCTCAAATACTGTGAAGTGGGACTGTGATGTTAATAGTGGGCCAAATGGACTCAGAGTTTCTCTCTGCTTTGAGATTTATCCAGAGTTTGTTAATGTCAGTGAGGGTGGTAGCACTTTGTGAGAATGTGAAACTAATATGCATGTCTGTTACTAGAGTGAGACTGGGCCAATTAGTATTTATTGACTCAAGGGTTTGTGACTGGACAACTGTGTTGATGATAAGCTTTGTGTCCACTGCAATTTGGTGAGTAAGTATCTTCTTGCACAGAAGGATTGCTGTGTAAATTAGCTTAGTGATCAAAAAAATACTGGATTTGTACATGCTTGTGGGAAGGTAGCAGCTGGTGTATAGAATGATAAAGTTTTACATCCTGAAGTGAAGACTGACAACATGCTCAGGTACTTTGTCCTGGTATTCCCTCTTTATGCACATGACTAATGGATATTTTCAACCTTACCTAGCTGATACACAATTTCTATCTTTTATATTATTTTTGGCTGGTTGACTTCACTGACTCTGAAGAAGTAGATAATAAGCAGGTTATAGAAATCTATGTTGATGCACTCAAACTTTTGGATGGCATACTTGTTTTTTAAGAGCTGGTAGAGGTGTGTTAGATTGAAATCTTCATTAAACATTGTGTGGACCATGCTGCACCAATACGGTCTCTTGAGTTCTCCATGCATTTTTTAATCATAGCATATAATCACATTGACCTTAGGTCTATGTTCTGCATCAATAACAAAAGCAATTATGTCCATGGCACAAGTAAGGTTTTTGGTATTAAAAGTCAGCATAACTTGTTCTTTGCCTCTTCCAACAGGTTATCATTCATGAAACTGACTGCTTTAGGGGTCACAATAAAATAAGCATGCAATACTTCATCTCCTACTTTGGAGGTTCTTCATTCCTCTGGGACCTAATGCTAGTGGATGCATGTGACAATGGACTGGGAATAGAAGGGGTTTTCAAGTCACTAAGGGACAGTTGGATGTTAGCACTTAAATTAGCAAAAGGCACCCTGTACTTACTTGACTCCTCTGATTTCTTAGGGGCTATTTGGTGCCCCTTAATAAATATTTATGATGATCTAGCACTTTTGTTATAGTGAACACACCTTGCAAGTTAGTAGCAAGCTTCTGTACTAGGTTATCATCAGTGATTTCGTGAGGAAAATTGGCAAAGACTTTGTTGCTAAGCTTATGAGGTTCCCCTAACAACTTATGATTGAAATTCCACTGTTGGTAGATGACAGATTGATTAGTATTTCTGCAAATAGTTAAGTGTAATTCTTGGAACTCATGTAACATATGATTCACAAAATTCTCCAATGTAGGTTCATTGTAATTAGGAAACATAATTGAAAGAGGTGTACTTGCCTCACAACCAAACATAGCCTTAAAAGAGCTGACCTTGGTAGTAGAATGCACTGCAGTGTTGTAAAAATATTCCACTGCTTTGATAATGTGTTTCCAGTTTCAGCCTGCTGCTCAGGCAAAGAGCAACTCAAATTAACTTAATGACTGTATGGTTAAGCCTTTCCATGACTCTGTCCAACTGCAGGTGATATGTGGTGGTGAACTCATGGAGCTCTTTTATTAGAGTCTCCTAAGGTGGTTAACAAACTGGGGCCCTTGATCAGAAATCAGGTGCTCCATAGGCCCAAACTTAAGGATCTATTCTTTGACTACTAATTGAAAACCTCATGATTTTGCCAGAGCAGATGAGAAAGTGACTCACACTCTTGAGAGCTAAGATGTGGAAGAGTCCATTCATTAACAAGAGGGATCTGGATGGTATCACTTGGCTCCTCCAGATCATGAACAGCAGTTAATATCAGTAGACAGGTGGAGGCCTGGAATTCCAGATGGACCATTGTTGCAATAATTTTCAGTTGAGAAGGGTCTATCTTGACCAACAAATTAGAAATATTTAGAATAGTAATGTATGGTCTTCCTTTAGAGATGTGGCAGAGATCAGGGGAGAATTTGATTCTAGAGAAACACTTCCCCTTGAATCCAGAAACCATGACATCACCAGTGTATGCAGAGTCAGTGGTGACAGGGACACATCACCAATGATGACACTCAATGATTACACTCTTGGAAAAACTTAATCAGATATCCTGCCCTGAAATGGTAGTGAGCTCCTGCCAATGTTTGCTTTTGAGGATGGAAATCATGTTTTTCCCATAATCAATAACACAAGCATTCTGCTTGAGGAAGTCATTACCCAGAATTATCTCATACAGGAGTGGCTGGTTGCAGGTATCTATAACAATCAAATCAACAACAAACAGTTCCTGATAAATGCATAGTTCCAGGTTTGGTATGTGACCTTTCAAAGATAACAATTCTCAGAGGCATCCAACAGACATGCAGTAGATGGAAGTAAATCATTTCATGAGAAACATAACTTGGAGCAACAAGAGTTGCTAATGATTGAGGCTGAGGCCCCAGTGTCATTGGTGACATTAATCAGAGATCAATTTATGTCTACAGGGATAATGTTAGTATGCAACAGCAAAGTGTAGAGTCACTCAGGGCCCTTTATTTTATTTTTATTTTTAGTGGCACTCTCCTTGATCAATTTGGTGCTATTTCCATTACTAATTTAGTGATTTTTATTGATTTTTAGTATTTTGAACTNGCCAAACTTTTCCCTTTTAGTTAACTAGTTAAGTTAATCGAATAATGATTATCACTGTTTAGGTGATGGAGCCGTGTGACGTTTCCTTTTCAGTTCTTCTGTGGGCTACTGCCTGAAGCTGATCTCCACAACACAGTTCCCTCCTTCATGAATGATGACTGAATCCACTGCACCATCTCAGCTCAATTGGAACTAATTATGTGTACCTTACTTTAGCTCAGTGCGTGCAGTAATTTAATTAATAAGATTGCAGTTTCCTAAACTTACATTTAATAAAGATACATGTAAGGTCACTTATTCAGTTGATTATAGTCGAGTCTTCTACTATTAAGAATATGTATATTCCTAGGGTTCAACTATCCAGTCTTTTCAAACATTAATTATTTCGTACATGTGCAGATCGATAGTCAGACTAGGCAAGAATCGAAAAACTCCTAACCGTAACGTAAGTGCGGTTTCATGACTGGCACAAGGACCCTCCGAATCGATCCCGTGATGGAATCCAGCCACTACTAGACACAACTTGCCTAGCTGCACATTTTATTAAATAATCAAACCAGATAAGTGAAGAATGAAAATAAAATAAACTCCAAAGAATTTATTGTTCATCAAATTTCTAGTTAAGTTCAAAGCTATTTATTTAAAATTTCTAAAGTACCTGCTGATTTTGAATTTCAAATAATTCTTCTGCCAATATGGCTGTTCATATGTAAGCTTAATTTTGCTCATTGCAATTTGTCAAATGTTACTTGATTGGCTAACAAGTTTCTCTTAATTTGCACAATATTGTAGCTTAGTTGCATCTTACAAAATGAATAGAATCATTAACTAAATTTTACAATCATATTTTTGATTATATTTAATCACTATAATCATTCGACGTTAATCCTTCATTTGTTGCAGCTATTCTTTTGGTATGATGCTACACGCCCTCCTCAGCTTGCGTTATGGACAGCACTGGCCGCTCTCCATGTACAAGGTAAAAGGTAAATATTTACTTTTTTCTCTATATAAAATAGGGAACTCATTGTTGCAATATTCAAATAAATTTTGTTCTCACTGGATAACATTTGCTTTTCTATTGTCTCTATATTACTAACCCTTTTTAGCATTGGTATTAGTATGAAAATAGTTTGCTTGTAAGATCTTGTGATAATGTGGGAGGAACTCTGTGGTGCCTGGGGTGATAACTCACTCCTTGACAGATGTGAGCTCATATTGTGGTCACTTTAAGACTATGAATAGGTATTAGAAATAAAAGAACTTTGTATTCAATCAATCTTCATTTGTTTTGTTAGAGTATGGGCCACTCTTGGTGATGGTAATTTTGTGCAAACTTCATACTGCTTGAGCTGCTAGACATGCCCCATGATTCTACATGGTGACCCTGACGTGATACAGAACTGTCCTAGTGTTTTCTTATTGTATTTAGTTTTGTTTTTCCACTGGGTGTGAGTCAGCTGGGATGGATTTCCCCTGACTGCAATCTACTTCACCACCCATTGATGCACAACTTTACCTCATTTGTAATTCTACATTTTCAATTCTGTGATCTGATGCAGTTACTGAGCCTCAATTCTATTCTTACCTGTTCTTAGTCCCATATTGTCATTGTCTTGTTATTCTAGAATTTGGAATGATTGCTGTACCTATACCTTGCTACCATCTGTCAGTTGTTTTTATTTCTCCTACACTGCTGGATGTTTCTCCTACTTTATTGGAATTATTTTTGGAACCTTTTCTCTTACTTTACCTTTACTTGTTTACTTATTCTTGTTCTTATGGATATGGATTTTTCTATTTCTCATAATGGGACTCCCACCCAGGGTATCCCCTGTGTGAGCACTGCCCCTCACACTGCTGAATTTGATTCTGCAATTGCTTTACCTAGACCTACCCCCAAACCTGTTTCTGCTATGTCTACACCCTCTGAAGTTTTTCTGCAAAAGATTCCCATTCCTGCTACCTTGTTGAACCCATTTATTTCATATAAGCCTTTGTCACCTCCCCCAGAGTTACTGACAACCAAAGTAGATCAGCTTAGAGAAGGCCTTTTTGAGATGATTTCTCAGCAATGCTCCTGCAAAGCCTGCCTTGAGGCATTGCAGGTAGAGCCACAACAACAAGCCACTTGAGCTTGGCAATGTGAGAGATGCTTGCTTGACTCAATTTCTGCATTAGAGATGCAAATTCAGGAATATACCCTGCATTCTCCACTGATCTCATTGGGAGAACTTGAGTATGTAACTCATGCCTTTTTGGATAATGCTCTTGATGCCCTCTCTGAGAGGTTTTCATGTATCATCTCACAGACATTTTCTGCTCACTTTTCTCATGCTCTGCCAGCACCTACAACATCCCCAGTCACGCCACCCTTCATTACCCCCATTACCTCTTTTACAGTTGGAGGCCCTACATTTACTCAGTCTGCTCTCTCACAAGTTTCAACACTAACCACCATAACTATGCCATGCTCCTGTACCCTGAGTGCAACAGTAGTGCTTACAGCACATGTTAGTGTCACAGTCACTCCAACTGCTACAATCACTCCACCTCCTCCTCTGAGTAACCCTATCAGATCTGTAACAACTCATGTGCCACAATTTACCCAGTCAATTCTACCTACAGAGACAGTGGGAAGTGAATCAGCAAACCTTTTCAATTGGCACTCTGTGTTGCCCAAATTTACTGGAAAGAGTGGTGCAGTCATTCATCTAGTGGCTAATGGAGATGATTTCATCATTGAAGAGCCATCAACTGACTCCCAACACCCTGGTCAAGTCTGTCAGTCATTTAAATTAGATTGAGCACTGCCTCCCAAAAAGCAAGCTTCAGGAAGAGCCTACAGCCATCTGTAACCAAGAAATTTTACTAATGTTAACTGAAAACATTATTGTGGAACCTTGGCACTGGCAACAAGTCACTGTCACTACTAACTCTCCTTACAAGGGTGATGTCATGATTTCTGGACAGAGAAGGAAATGCCTTCATGGTATTCATTTTTCTCCAGACCTCTGTCATGTCTCTCATGGCAAGACTTTTGCCACTGTGTTTAACAGTTCTGCTCATTTGATTGGAATTGATCCTACCAAGATTTCCCTCATTGTGACTCTGGTCCAACTTGAAATGAAAGCTGCTGCTTGTTTACCAGTTCTCACTGCTATTCACAACCTGAGTGAACCCAGTGATCCAGTATGGATTCCAGTAGTCCATGAGAAGACTCATGGACATCTGAGTCCCCAGGGACATGATGCACTCACTGCTCTTTTGTTCTAAAACCATGATGTGTTCAACTATGGCTCAATTAGTGTCAGTAAGGCTGTTGGGGAACAACACATGATTGAAACCAAAAGTGATCACCCCATTCAGTTGCCAGTTCAGTGAGTACCAGAAAATCTACAGGCAGAATACAAACAGATCCTTAGTTATCTAATAGAGAGCAGTATAATTCAGAACAGCAACAGCCCTTATGCAGCACCTACAGTATTCATTCACCAAGGCAAGAAGTACCCCCTTTGCATTGACTTCAGAAGATTATATGATATCACCATCAAAGATGCATATCCATTACCTTGCATCAAGGATCTTTTATATGATGCCAGCAAATACAGTTTGTTCTCATGCTTAGATCTCTGTAAAGCCTATTGGCAGATACCTATGAAGCCTGCCAACGTCCTGAAAACTGCTTTTATCATGTTGTATGGCCTTTTCAAATGGAAATACATGGCCTTCAGGCTTTGTAACACCCCAGCTACTTTTCAGTGCTACATTACACACATGTTGCAGAATGGGGCCAATGTTCTTGAACCAGGGATCACAGCATATATGGATTATATCCTCTTGTTGCTGGACACTCATTCTCTGATCACTTAGATAAGTTGGGTCACACACTCAAGATCTTGTACAACTCTGGTCTGTGGGTCAATGGAAATAAATGTTTGCTCATTTTGCTGCAATTTACCTTCTTAGGAAGACTGATTGAACTCAGGAGATTATCTATTAAAAACAATGTGAAAGACCATCTCAATCACATTGAGACTCCATGCTCTCACAAAGACGTCCAACACTTGATGGGCTTTCTCAATTACTATGGCTCTTTCATTCCCAAACTAGCCAATCAAATGAAGCACATATCTAATTTGCTCTGCAAGAACACTGAATTCTGTTGGACCTGGGCTGAACAGGACAAGCTGGATGCTGTGAAGCAAGAACTCAGACGGATCCAGAG
Organism: Hofstenia miamia; assembly: GCA_900660155.1. Classification (NCBI taxonomy): domain Eukaryota; kingdom Metazoa; phylum Xenacoelomorpha; order Acoela; family Hofsteniidae; genus Hofstenia; species Hofstenia miamia. The sequence continues at coordinate 943,950 of CABFPE010000302.1, forward strand.
TCTGAATATGGCTAACTACACTAACAAATTTATCATTGACTGTGACGCAAGTCAGGAAAGCCCAGTACAGTATTTTAGCCAGAAGCTCTGAAATGCTGAGCTAAATTACAGAGCAACAAAGTCTGAAATGTTAGCACTTGTCAGGAGTCTGAAGAAGTTTCAATTCTTCATATTAGGTCATCAATTTGTTGTTTGTACCAATAACTCCATGCTAGCAAGCTCAAGAAATTCTCTGGTGACAAGTTGAACATCATTGCCCAATGGTTGGAATATCTAAATGATTTCACCTTTACTATCACCCATCATCCAGGGAGATTAGATCTCAATGCATACTACTTCACTGCCCTTCCAAATTATGAGAGAGACTTGTGAAAGCCACCTGGTGAGAAAACTCCTTTTGGATTTATCCCAGCATGTGAGAATGAGCTCCTCCCCCAACATTAATGCCAACCAGAATGGGAAAGCAATCCTCCCCATTATGGTGAGAGAGGAGATCTCAGAGAAAGAAATTGCAACCCATCAGTTACACAATAAAGTCTTATCAGAAATTATCTATTAAATCAGGAACCCTAATCACACTATAAGTGACATCGCCAAAAGATACTTGCAATGTTATCACTGGAAAATCACTGAGGCTGGACTCCTTTACACACATAGTTGGAATAATCATTTGGCAATTCCAGAATACTTCAAAAGGGATCTTGTCTGGAAGATTCATAAATGCAGCCAACTCAGAATTATCCAAACTGAGTGAATCTTTAATGCTTGCTACATCACCATCAGTATTAGAGCTACTGTTCAAGATGTCATCTATAAGTGTGAAGCATGCCTGCTCCAGGGAGCCAGACACTTTCCAGAACAGAGAGCCGAGCTCCAAAGTTGGGTTGCTGAAAGAATGAACAAAGTAGTCCACATGGACATAGATAAATTGTCAAGAGACAAACAATGATTTCAAATTCTTTTGGTCTTGATAGACTATTTTATTAAATACACAAGACTTATTCATCTTAACAACACTACTGCCACAGTCATCAGAGAAAAGATCATAAAAGAATGGATCTTCAAACTCAGACTGATGGAGCCCTTGGTCTCTGACTGTGGTACTCAATTTGAGAACACCCTAATGTCCATTCTTATGAAGGAACTTGAGATTATACATGATCTCACCACTGTGTACCATCCACAATCAAATGGCATTGTTGAGTGACTGAACCATACTGTCATTAAGTTGATTAGAGTTCCTTTTGCCCATGCTGCCAGTAGAAATTGGAGACAAGTAATAGAGGCAGTAGAATTCTTTTATAACACAGCTGTTCACTCTACCACCAAAGTGAGCCCTTTCAAAGCTATGTTTGGCTGTGAAGCAAGCATGCCACTATCTATCATGTTTCCACATTAAAATGAACCAACCTTGGAGAATTTTGTGAACCAGATGTTGCAAGAATTCCAGGAAGTGCACCTCTCTATCTACTGGAACACCAACTGTAGCATCATCCAAAAAGCAACTAAGCTGCTAGTAAAAGAACAACGTCGAATGATTAACATTAATTG
>CABFPE010000302.1:965331-990687 GCA_900660155.1 Hofstenia miamia
AAACCAATCTAAGTGTGAGAAAAATTGTTCGAATATGTAGATTTTTGTATGTAGTAATCTACTTTATCATTTAACAGTTAGATATACTAATATTCAATAAGAAATTACAATGAAATATTAAGCACCGTTATAATAGACACTTAGTTAAATTTAGCGCCATTATAATAGTTCAATTTAGTTTGTATTCAGCGCCCTTATAATAGTTCATTTTGCAAAATTTGGAAACTCCTATCTCGTAAACTAATGCCCCTATCTTGCTCAAACTTAAGGCACAATTGGAGCATTGCATAGCTAAGCTACACACCAAGTTTCATTAAAATCGAATAAAAACTGAGGCCAATAAATGCAAATGGCGCTGAATACTATGGAGAGAGCAGTACCAAAAGACAGAAATGTAGAAAGTAATCAGAAAGAGAAGATAGACAAGTACATGAAGTTGGCAGAGGAAATAGAAAGGCTGTGGAAGTTAAAGAAGTAGTCCCGGTAGTAGTAGGAGCAATAGAAGTAGTAAGAAACATAAAAGATAGTTGAAAGATTTGGGAGTACCAAAGTGAGGAGGAGCAGTAGCACAGAAGGCAGTATTGTTAGGAGCAGCTAGAGTCCTGAGGAAAGCTCTTAGACTCCCTGGGAACTGGTGAGTTCCTCGAGCTAAGAGGGATACTAGCATGAAGCTGTGAGAAATAAGAATAATAATAATAAAAATACCATAAAAATAATGAAACACTTTATTAAACTGGTGAGAATAAAACATAACAAAAAAATAAAAAATCAAGTTTTTCAGCAACGAGAATAGTCAATGAAGATTAAGTAGGAGCAGATAGATGAGTAAGCGAAGTAAGAGAAAGTATTAGCAAAGAGGAAGGACATCTCACATTTCTTGAAGTTCGTGGTGAGGATTAAGCGTCATCAGTTCTTAGCATTATATATAACATTAACTCTTGAAGGTTATTGCTATTTTAGATTAAAAATATGTATTACAAAATCTTATACGTGGATTTCTGCAATTTTTTCATTTGAAGTTACAACATATTACTATAGAGTAGTTAATAGAACTCGACAATGGCAATGACCTACTAAAGCTTGTAGAGAATACATGAACATTCAAAACATGTCCAATAATATTAAGCACAATTCAATGCTTGATTAAAGTGCAGCAAACAAACTTGAGAAAAGTTTGTATTGGATATTTGTAATGCAATTTTGTACTAAAAAATTACAAAACAATATACTTTCATATGATACTCTGTAAAATAGCCAAATATTTTTTAGTGCAATTGCTAAAGTGCCATACTCAATAAATCATGTTAATCGTATAGTTTAATGCATCTCAATAAAACTTGTTATACACATGATAGAGCAGTTGGAATATTTTTGATATCAGTATTTTATATAAATAATAAAAAGGTTTATTTTTCCTTAAATCACATTATGCTACATTGGAAGTACACTTTTAACTCAGCCAAGAAAGGATAACAGATTTCAGCGAAGACAATAGTGAATGTAATAAATTCTTGACTAGTTGTTGGCAGGAATCAGGGATTTTGTAAATTTGTTCTTCAGTTTAATTCGATTTTAGTTTCCTAACTGAACATTTTGTGAACATTTACAATTTCGAATCGCTATTTTTTGCGAATAGCATAGCATACACTCAATTTGTTAGATTCGAATGGCATTCCAATACTTTGTATAAAAACATTTTAATCAGTAAGAGTAGAGCATATTTGAGACCTAATACTCTAAGAGTTTTTTATTAAAGTTATTTCAGAAAGTTTTACACTTATTATTTCGTATTAGAACCCATTTTGTACAGCTTAATAAAACTAAGTAAAGCCATATAAACATGCATAAGTTTTCGATATTATCTTGGACCATTTATAATGTAAAGCCAAATAACTCTTTTATAGAGTAAATAGGAATTTAAACTTATTGACATCATCCGTTTACAAACTTTTCCTAGACAGTGATGACATAACAAAAGCATAAATGCTTAACACCTAATTATTATGCTTAATTTCAAAGCGATAAAAGAAATACATGTATTAGTATTAAGATCTAAACTGCTTTTTACGACACACGTCATCTAATTAGCTGTACGGTTTTAACTTCAAAATTGCTTGGATATTCTGTTAATAACTTATTGAATTCACATTTCAGCACCAACATGTATATATTTTCAGAAATAATATTCAGAATCTTTCGGAAGCCCAATTTGCTTTGATGGTTGGTGTTTTAAAAAAAGATACCATTCTCTCTGCTTCGCCAAGCTGTCACCTCCCTGTTCGTTCACAACNGCTTAAAGAGGGAAAATACTGATGAGTGTAGAAGCAGAACCACTAGGGCTAAAGGAATATGTAGAAGAGCAATTTAGAGGTCACTAAGGAACATAAGAACTGAGAGTGAAGGAAAGACAGTATACCAGACCAGAGTAGGATGGAATCAGGGAGACAAACAAAATATTGTAGGAACACAGAAAAATGTGACAGAGAAGAAAGCAACAAGTGGTTAAAGAAGGCAGGACTAAAAAGAGAAACAGAAGCACTGAAAATGGTAGCACATGAGCAAGCAATAAGAACAAACTGGGGGAAGAAGCATATAGACAGAAAAGTAGATGTAAGTGATAAGTGTAGACTATGTAAGAAAGACTGTGAATCTGATAGCAGGATGTGAGAAGTTTGCGCAGAATGAGTATAGGTTTAGGCATGACAAGGTAGGACGAATGGTACACTGGAGCTTGAGCAGGCAGCATGGGTTAGAGGCAGGAGAAAAGTGGTATGCGCATAAGCCACAAAGCGTCATAGAAAATGACAAGGTTAAGATACTGTGGGACTTCAACATACAGACAAGTAAGGTGATAGAAGCACGGAGTCAATACATTGCAGTGGTAGACCAAGAGAAAAGATTGGGAACAGTGATAGACATAGCAGTACCAAAATACAAAAATGTAGAAAGCAAAGAGAAAGAGAAGATAGACAAGTACAGGGAGTTGGCCGAGGAAATAGAAAGGCTGTGGAAGTTAAAGAAGGTTGAAGTAGTCCCGGTAGTAGTAGGAGTAATAGGAGCAGTAAGTAAGAAGCATAAGAGATAGTTGGAAGATGTGGAGTACCAAAGTGAGGAGGAGCAGTAGCACAGAAGGCAGCATTGTTAGGAACGGCTAGAGTTCTGAGGAAAGCTCTTAGACTCCCTGGGAACTGGTGAGTTCCCCGAGCTAAGAGGGATACTAGCATGAAGCTGTGAAAAATAATAATAATAATAATAATAATAACAAATAATAATGAAACACTTTATTAAACCGGTGAGAATAAAATATAAAAAAAAATTAAAAATCAAGTTTTTCAGCAATGAGAATATTCAATGAAGATTAAGTAGGAGCAGATAGATGAGTAAGCGAAGTGAGAGAAAGGATTAGCAAAGAGGAAGGACATCTGACATTTCTTGAAGTTCGTGGTGAGGATTGAGCGTCATCAGTTCTTAGCATTATATATAACATTAACTGTTGAAGGTTATTGCTATTTTAGATTAAAAATATGTATTACAATATCTTAGACGCTGATTTCTGCAATTTTTTCATTTGAAGTTACAACATATTACTATAGAGTAGTAAATAGACCTCGACAATGGCAATGACCTACTCTCTCTCGTCAACTTGGTTTTCCACTCCTCCTCATCTCNTTGCTCACGAATGCTCGCAGGCTTGTCTCATTAAACCGTCGTCTCAGTTTTACAACTTCTTGCAGTCCCCATTGACTTCATTTTAATTACTGAAACCTGGCTCGATCCTTTTAGTATTCCCCTTGCTGATTTTTCACCCAAGTTGAGTACTTTCATGATCAGTATATCACTCTCTCTCGTCAATTTGGTTTTCCACTCCTCCTCATCTCGTCATTTGGTGGTGAATTCAACCTTCCTAGTGTTCGCTAAAATGCACTTGACTAATGACGCTTATGAATCCGCTGTTCTGCATCTTTTTGCTTCCTACTCTCTTGAACAACTTGTATTTTCTCCTACTTCCCGCTTCTCCCTTCTTGACTTGGCTTTGTGCTCTCACCCTGATCGTATTTTTGACACCTCTGTGGTCTCTGTTCCGATTAATCTGTCTGATCACTTATTTGTTTGTATCGACCGGTCTGTCAATTCTATTACCCAATCTGTTTGTCCTGTTGCTCCTCTAAATGCTCGATCTAACAGTGGCATTGTATCTATAAATGCTGCTCTCTTTTTTACGCCCCATTTTCAATAACTCTTTCTCTGCTGATTACTGGTACACCTTCCTTCACCAAATTATTTCATCCTTTGTTCCTCGTCGTCGGAAAACGCGTATTTCTCTTCCTTCCTATTTCTCATTCCTTACTGTACACTCTTTAAATAAACTCGAATCTTTCAAACGCCGTTACGATCCTTCCGATTCTTCTAAACTTTCTTCACAGAAGACGTCATCAACTTCATGGAACTTGACAAAATCTCTCTGCTGTCCAATTTCTCAGCTGGATCTCTTCAAGACTCTTATTCTACATTATAGATTACCAATTTATTATAGTTTCAGAAATGCCGCATAAGTTTTGGTATCCGTATCATTATGTTGATACATCATACCCCAATTCGGATGAGATGACACTCTGGATCGTACATCTAATTGCCCTGGCCGGTGATATTGAACTTAATCCGGGTCCAGTTGGCACAAGGTCTACGTCAGAAATGATGACTTTAGCGATTATACTCTTATTACCCAGTCGACTGTTGTACTTTTTCTTGAGCATTGAAAAACTGAAGGAAGAAATTCGTTTTATTCGGGAAGAAAATAGCGAAATTTAAGAAGCGAGTTAAACGACCTGAAGCAGCAACATTCTGTCCATGACACTCAGTCTCATGTTCCAAGAATGGCTGTCAAGCTTGTTGATGACGTCTGCTTCAAATTTCACTTATGAGTGAATGGTATAAAAAAACAAACGAGCACTCTAAAACCAAAATGGACCTGAAAGAGATTACAACAATTTTCGAACATATATTTTGCAAGCAAAACCACTCAAATTGCTGATATATTTAGACGTGGAAAATTTAGAAGTGATAAAAACCGCACTGTTATCGTTGTACTCCAGTCCATATGGGATCGTTGCAAAATACTCTTTCAAACGAAATACTTGAAAGACTACGAATCACCCATCTATATAAACGCCGACCTAACTTTTTCAGGACGTCAGGTTGAAAGGTTACTCTTAAAGAAACGTCGAGAACTTATTTCTAATGGAATTTCTTCTAAACACTCGAAAATCTGCTCGATAAAATTGTTCAACAACGGTATTGAAGTTACCAATGGATTGGGAAACTAATTCCTCACCCATTTCCAGGCGTACCGACTCACAAACTTATAACACAGCCACATGAAATTACTTTAGTTTAACTGCCACAGTCTATTAGATCGAAAGCGACGAATATATTTTTCTAATACTCTACTCTATCTAAATTATGATTTTATATGTATTACTGAAACCTGGCTTCATGCCAACACATCAACCTCTGAGCTCTTCCTTACCTCATACCAGATTGACAGTGTGATAGGGAATACAATACACCTAAAGAAGTATCAGCTCACGGTAGTGTTCTCTTGAGTATCAGAAATTGTATTGTATTGTCTACAAGGAAATTGATCTCACAATTGACATTCAAAATGCTGCTGTAGCCTGCAAGTGCTTTGTTGCTCCTAAAACACTATTAGTTATGTTTTATAATCCGCTCTCAAATAGCAAGTATAGACGGACTACTGTTTAACTGAGTGTTTTCTTACACTACATAGTCGATTTTACCTTTACTGAATGGGCCACTTTTTCCTGTCCTGGATGACATATAATTAGTTCAATCTGTATTGAACACGCAGCCACAAAACACAAGGTGTGGTATTTACTCAGGATGACACCTTATTAACCTAGAACCAGATATACAGCTATTTGACGATTTCTCCATGAATGGAATAACTTTCTCCGATCATCTGCCTGTAATGGTAGAAATTGAAGCTGGTGTTAAAAATAAATCTCGTTCATCATTAGAACATATATACAGCTTTTGTCACGCCGATTATGATAGTATAAAGTCTTCAATAATCACAGCACCATTTGTTGAATCGGATATTTAAGATGTCAACAAATCAACTGAGGAATGGTGTATCTTGATTAATAATCTAATTACTAATCATACCTTTGAAGGCTCTTCATCGTATGAACACTCCCCCATGGATATTTCCAAATATTTCCCATATGATGAAAAAGCTTGCAACTTTACGCCGTTGTCAGTCTCGTCATGCCAGTGACAACCTTAGCGATAAAGTTTCAAATCTGGAGTTGGATGTAAAACAAGCTATTGACCTGGATCAGTTGAGATTTGAAAAATCACTTTTCTCAGGATGTTCGGCCAAACGCACGTTCAAGTACTTTAAGTAGCTCAGAAAGTGCTCATTTACCTTACTTTATTCAATTGAATTTGAAGGAAGCTCTGCTACCACTGACCTAGAAAAGGCAAATCTTTTCAACACATATTTTAATACCGTCCTTATATCTTCAAGTTATACACATATAAATGATGTTGAGCGTACTTGTTCATGCCACATCGCAGAATTTAAGCTATCTAAAGAGGCTTTCTCAAATGATCTGGAATCTATGGATGTTACCAATTCCCGTGATTCAGACGATTTGCCGCCTATTCTTTTCAAGAGTCTCGCACATGCGCTTGTAGAGCCGTTGCTCAAGCTTTTCGATATTATTAAATCAAACGCAGTTTTTCCAAATAAATGGAAAATTAGTAGACTGTTCCCTCTTTATAAGAAATTAAGGATAATTATCGCCCAATTGCTTTATTACCTGTGGTATCAAAGATCCTTGAAAGGTGCATATTTGATGCTATTTATCTCTTCGTCGAAAATAAACTCAGCAACTCTCAGCGTGGATTCATTCATAGCCGATCTACAGTGACATAAATGCTAAGCTTTATTGACTCTGCATGTAAATCAATGGCCTTCTGTCTTCTCAGGTGGACATTGTCTATACCGATTTTTCCAAGGCTTTTGACAGTTGATCACTCAATTTTAATCAAGAAAATGTACATTATTGGGATCCGAGGCAACCTTTTGAAATTGCAAAAGCAATATTTGCGCTAGGTTTGACAACGTTATTGCCAATGGAACAGTGTTCTCTTCAAAATTGCGTATCATCAGTGGAGTGCCACAAAGTTCTATTTTAGGCCCTCTTCTCTTCCTCAATTATATAAATGATTTTCCTGATCAAATCAATTTCGCCCAACCTTTTTTGTATGCTGATGATAGCTAACTCCTCTCAGTAAATTTAACGGCAAATTCAACAGGACTTCAATCTGATCTAAACAACCTGTGTCAGTGGTCTGCTAACAATCTTGATTTTAATCTAACTAAATGTTGTCGAATAGTTCTTTCTGGTAACCACAATCCATTGCAACGTTGCGGTCAAGAAGAATTTACGTGATGGCGAGAAAGATCTTAGTATTTATATTACTCACAATCTGGATTGGTCTTTACACAATTCTAGCGTTGCTACCAATGCAAACAAAGTCTTTCAAATGATTCGGGGCAATATTTCTATACAAACATCTCTTAATACCAAACTCGCTTTGTTTAAATCTACTGTCCTGTCTAAAATCACTTATGGTTCACCATGCTGGTCTGCCTCAAAATCTAATTTGGCATCCCTGGAAAGAATTCAGCGTCGGGCAATGAGGTGAGTGCTAGGTGACGGCATTCAGTACAAGGAACGTCTTAAAATCCTCCACTGATGTCTCCCTCTTTACTTAAAGTTGTATGATATCATTATTCTCTCAAGGATAATATCGAACTATTACAATATTGACTGGCATCAGTTTGTTGAGTTTGCGCCTTTCGTCTCGAATAGATCTTCGGACAGAGTCATGTTCAAACTAACACACACTCGCACTATCAGATCAGCTCAAACTTCTGGTTAAGATCACCTCAACTTGCCAATTTACTTCCTCCATCGTTCGATCTGTACATTCCTTCTACTCTTAAGGGCAGCTTTTACTCCTTTTGGATATACAATGTCTTACAATGAAGACAATTCCTGTTCATTCACAATTTATTATTATTATTATTATTATTATTTTTCAAAATTGTTCAAATTCCATTATTATAAAGATTTGTTATATTACTATGGCATTTTGCTATTGTAAAGTTTTAATAATAAATAATAATAAATAAAATTGTACAAGAAATTTTCTAAATAAATTTAAATAATTATAATAAGGTGATCATATATAATCATGTCAAATTCTGACAATCTATTATGGTTTTATTTATTCGTAATAATGATTAAACTATTACGACAATTATTATAGCATTGGGATAGCCTAAATTAGTCACACTTGTATAGAAAGCTCCTAAAAATTAGTGAAATCTCGGGTTGTGCGACTTTATTCCACACTTACTTTGAAAATAGCTATATGATTGTTCAATGGGATAATAGGAATAAATAATCTTCCAGCATTGATGGCAAGGCGGAGGTGGGAGAATAGTGCCATACGGAAGCACGCGTAATAAATAAACACTATAAAGAGATGAAATGCGAGAGAAAATATGTTATATTAATAGTCAGACATCTTAGCCAATCATTGGTAAACTATAATAGTTCAATTGTGAGAATTAGTAAATTAATATAATACAGTCTACTTAAAGCCATTATTTTATACATATGAGAATGGAAAATGTAATAAAGCAACGCTGAAGTTGGATCTAGCTCTAATGTAATCATATACATTATTATTGTAATGTATTTCACCATACATTAACACTAGAAACACAGGCTTTTGCAATTACCTATAGTAAAGCATTACAATTTAGGTGCAATTGACCCATTTGGCGGTTTTAGTGCCCGGTAATTTATGAATGATTATTGTTCATAAAATTTGAGTATTAAACTAAAGTTACCTTTACGGCAATGTGCGACGGGATTAGCTGAACTATAACTTAACGGTTGTGAATTGTAAATTTACAGATTCAAGTCAATATACTTCTACATTTATAAAAATCAATAGTTTTAGATGTTATCATTCTTGAATAATTACCAAGTGCTACGAATTGTCTTTATTATTGTAAACTATCGGCTCAAATCGGCCATTTATTATACTTTCATGTATTTTATTAGCGGTTTTACCCTTTAAAAATGTGTTTTATGTGTGCTCCTAGGGCTTCCGCGGCCACCATTCTGCACAAAATTATGTACAATACATTTGTAGAGTCATCAACAAACTTCCAGACTTAAATAAAAATTTCATTACTACTTAATTGTAGACAAATAAATTAGCTTCCAATTAAAAATCAATTATCATATGCAACAGGCATTTTAAAAGTAACAAATACCCATTACAATAAAGAAAGCAATGATATATCGCATTAATGATGTAAACTCAAACAGATTCTAAACATAGTTTTTTTGTTTTAAGTTATTAACTGATGTCCACATAATTTTGACTTGTCGATAAACAAAAGAAATGTGTTGGCTAGCATAAATCCGTAAAAAACTAATCTTGCTCGCTTCAAACTTTACAACAATTAAATAAAAATATAACTACTATTAATAACCACAACGCCATTCAGCGTTAAAATCAAGTACCCTAAGAAATTATTATACACAAAAACACGTAAGATTTACTAATTTGAAAAGAAAGTAACAGTTCATACAAAAACAAATATTGTGTTAACGTCGTGTCCCTTCAAAAATTAGTACAAAATCCTGGAGTATACTCTTTGGTTGGTTCTTAAATCTGTCAATTCATAATCTTATGGCTGTCAAAATTTATCTTACAACTGTCAGAAAAAGTCGTTTTTGTTTAAAATGAACTTAATTGGGACATTGCTTAAGAGACATCTAGTTAAAATAGTAACTATATGAGAAAAGTATTAAAACAACATTTCAATTGCTTCCTACATATATAATTTTGAAAATTTTTCAAAGGTTTCACATTAATCAATTACTTAAACTTCAAAAGCTATTTAAATATTTTTAAGTATTTTACTATTTACCATATTGATAATGCTTTTTGATTAATGCTATTGGCTAAAAGTGATTTCCATGGTTACATCTTTTTCTGACAGCTGTAAGATATATTCTGACAGCCATAAGATTATGAATTGACAGATTTAAGAACCAACCATACTCTTTCATAACGAATTCTTTCATAATATCTATTGGAAATATGGGCAATAAGCTCACTCAGATCAAATATGCTTAAGAGAAAGTTGGGTATATATTTAGGTTGTCCTTCATGGAGCAACTAAATTTGAAATTAATTTGTCTTAGGAGTAGAACGAAGAATAAAGAGCTTGCCATACATTGGTATTATTCATACAAAGTGCCACCATACAAGTTTGCACTAGTGTTGATTCAGGTCAAAATTTCTAAATCAGGTGTCTCAGGAAGGATCATGTCAGGTGACAGGTCAGCTTTGAGGAGTTACAAATCAGTTTCAGAAAACAACAGAATTAAGCACTATGTTTGAAAGAACCTATAATACTTGATTAATTTATTATCATTTTAGTTTTGATGTGAAGCACTTATTTAACTCAGTCTGGTTTGGAACCAATAATTTGTTGTATGTGTCTAAAGCTGGCTTGAAACAACAAACTTTATTACCTAAGATAACTGTATATATATATATATATATATATAGCACTTATATGCCCCTAGAAAAAACTCGCTCTGTCTGGGAGAGTGCCCTTTCTAAAGAGACAGAGCACCTGAATTTGATGCATGGGAAATTTAATCCACTTTTTTCTTGCATATGATTAGTGTGGGGATTTTATTGGATTAGGTTCCTTAAATCTAAGCAATTTGATATTTTTCAATCATTTCCAAAATGAATTTTTTTTTAAAGTTGCTCATTCTATATAAATTTCATGCTTCTTAAATGATTTTTGCTATTAACCTTTGAATTTGAGCTGTCATTTCAGTGTAATGTTTCTCAGATTTGACAAAAAATTATTATTTATATGTTTACAAAGTTGTGAAATACAATGTAGCATAATCCAACAATTAAAGCTGCAAAACAAAAGAGAAATTGTTGAAGTAAATTCTTAAAAAATCTTATCTTTAAATTTAATTCAGTTTGCTTACTATTAAATGATATCAAGCTAAACAGTTGATGCATTAGTAGTGGCAAGGGCACACATCAGGAGTGATTTGAGGGTCCTTGATCCAAGCCATGAAACTGTATATATGTTAGGGATACAATTAGGAGTTTTTATCCATTTAGCAGACTACTGATTCTTTCATTAACATGTATGCAATAATAAAACTGTTGAAGAAATGGTTGGATAACCAATCATAGGTTATTACATTTTATATTAACTAGACAACATAGGTGACCTATAAATAGACCAATAATGAGATTGAACATGTAGTATTTATTAAATGTGAGTTAGGAAGCTGCAAGTAATTATCTATTCAATTATTTACATTAATAAAAGTCAGTAATTTTTTGGAGATGGCTAAATAAATATTTATTGAGCAGCTAGTGACACTGCCTGGTTGCAAGTACAAATTGCACATTACAAATCAAGTTTAAGTCAGTTACATCCAGCCTTGAAGTTTGCACTGAGTTAGGATAGGGAACACAAAATCTACTTTGTCAAGATGAGGTTTGGAAACAATCCATTGATAATGAAGGTGACTACTTGTTGGATGATTTGGAGATCAGTGTCAGCCAGAGGCCTCATGAAAAGATCAAGTCAAAGGAAACTGCAGCATTCTGTCCACACCTAAACAGTGTTTGATTATGATACAGTTAATTTAAATTTACTAGAAGTATTAACAAATCAAAGCAGTTAGTAAAAGTACATCCCTACCTGCACTTAACATAGAATTACATTCAAAAGGAATTGATCAATGTGAGTTAGAGCCTGGATGCAGATGTTACAATAGCATGTAATTGCCATGCATTCATGCTAGCCAACAGGCATAATTTAACCACTGTTTACTAATTATGAGCATATATGTGTTCCATTCAACAAGCCAATTTATTATAGCCTGTACAAATCTGTAGCTGTTACTTAAAGCAGTCCACAATTTGGGCTGCCACTGGATAGGAACACTTTGTCTTCCCTAGATCAGAAGAAGAAACTCCCAAATTTTCATTAGTAACTTACTCAGTTATCATAGAAAGAAAATACTTAATTAAATTCTGATAGAAAGAGAACACAGTTTTGTTGAACTAATATCAATTCTCTCTATTTACACTACCACTCACATTTATACAAGCTTTGAATTCCACCTGTGCTTTCATTTACCTTGCAAACTAAATTGAGCAAGGACACATGCTAAGTAATCAAGGGAACAATAATTAAATAGCACCACAAAACCATTTACAAAAATCATGTCACTGTTATGTCATCCAAAGGATGAAATAGTAAAATTTATAGGATTACAAAAATAATAAAAGTAAATACAGGAAGGTCCCTGATTGACTCTACATGCCCCCTTGCTCAACAGAATGTAGAATTGTTGGCTGGTAGGGAAACTTAACTAGACACTTAATTGACTCCGCAGAAGGTTTGAATAGCATTTACATAACAGCCATGATTCCGGAAAAAGGAATAACACAGAATTTATAACATATAGAGGTAACATTGGTAATTCATCCAAGTAACAAAACTACTTTAGGTAAGAACCAAGATGACCAATTCCTATGGCTTCCAGCCAAAGCGGAACATCCAGAAGTAAAGTGCTTAACCTATTGACTGGTGCTACCCTATTTGTCTCACTTGCTTAATTTCTATCTCAATTCAGAAAATACAAACTCTCATTTTCATTGTTATCTCTCAGCTCACTATTAAATAATCTGTAATTGCCAGATATTCGTGCTAGCCCGTGGCATGGTATCATCACAGTGTTAGGTTTTTTAAGTGCATGTACGTGTTGAATTACAAAAGAGAGATTTATTATTTCCTTATACCTAACCATATACATAACTTAACAACTCCACAATTCAGACTGGGTAATCAACAGACCCCCAGAAGCAACTTGTTGCCCCATGCTAGTGAAAGCACTCCTGAATTGTTGCAGATCTTAAGCAATAAGTTTCATAGAGATAATAAATAAATAAAAGATACAATGGTAAAAACAGCAGTTGAGAGTAGATAAACTCTATTGAACTATTGCTACAGTTTCCTCAGGTTTTATACAATTGTTTAATCATTACCTGCCTTTGTTTACAATACTTCAGATGTCAACGTAGTTTAACATGATCAAATTCTGTTTCCCTCGTAAAATTAAATTTGAGCAACAATCAGCACCATTGAGGGGACATCAAATTAATAACAGCAAACTAAGATTGAAACTAGCTAATAACATCATGGTGATGTAATAATACAAAGTAACGTTATAAGAGAATAAAATCAATAAAATCCCTGAGTGACTCTACAATAAGGATGTGGTAATAGGCAAATTGGAGGCCCTGACACTAACTGCTGTGTTTCCTCCACTATTTCAATGTAGTGGTAAGTAGGCTTTTTGTATAGATTAAGGAAATTTGCCATGTAAAAATGCAAGCTTTTAACATTGTTGGGGATGTCATCATTGTAATGAGCTCATAACACTAATATGAGAATGATCTTTTTAAGCTTTGTAATGTGCTAGGCTAATTTCATCTTTCCCATGATCCAATCATCTTGCACTTCCCAGACCCACAAGAAATATACAATTAGTAGGCTAGTGAAATTGATGTTGATGCACTCATATGCCTGGATATCCTTCCAGTTGCTCATGAATTGGCTTAACTTTGTGAGGTTGAAGTCCTCATTGAACATGGTATGGACTGTGCTCCTCCAGTAATGTCACCCCATTCCCTTGAGCAAATTGGAGTCATAACAGATAATCACATTAACTTTGGGCTGTTTTTCATGGTCAATCACAAACAGCACATCATCCACTGTAGTGCACAATGTTTTAGAGTTAAATTTCCAGTGTAACTTTTTTCTCATTTCCTCAAATCTATTGTCTCATATGAATTGTGTGGCCTGTAGAGTGGCAATAGAGTAGGCATGGAGCATCTCATTGCTAACATTGGATAACTAGGTTTTTCTCTCTTGTGACCATTTAGACCTAACTGTGGAAAGTAAACTAATGGACTCCAAGTGAGAAGACTGGGAGGTTGCAGGAGTTGTCAAGTCACTACAAGGGTCTCCTACATTAATCAAATCTCTAAAGTATTTTCTAAGTAAATTTAAGTTTGTAGTTTTAGGTGTTGCCAGCTCTTCCTGAGCACATGGAGGCATTTGTCTCTCAACAATATGTTGGAAATGGGATGCTTCATTGGTCTGCTCTCCTAGTTGCCAGGCCATTTGTCACCCAGGCAAGGTTTGAATAAGCTCAGAACCATTTCTTTGAGTCCCTGTTTTCCATCATGTGCTAACTCAGATGGAGACATTTGTCTCAACTGCCTTGCAGGAGTTGGTGACTTGTTCTTCCTTTGTTTTAATTTCATTGTAACATTGACCAGTAGTTGTTTATATTTATCAGAAAGACCTTGCACTTTTCATGTTGGTGACTGGTTGTTGTCATATTTGTATATATTGTAAATAGCATTGTATATAAAGAACAAAGCATTTGTAAAATAAAAATAGTTTCAGCTGTATTCTCTTCTTGTTTGCTAGAATCACCTCACTGATTTTACATGGTGACCCTGATGTCCTACATCATAGATACTAAACAAAGTTATTAGGTTAAGATCCCAAATATCAGAATCAAATGTATTTCTATTCCTAGTTCTATGTTGGGGCATCACATGAGTATTCTTAGTGTTGTCAGGCTAATCACAATGTTTGTTGAACACAACATCATCAAAATCATCCTTACCAAACTTGGTAAGGGTGTCAAACTATTCATAAGTATTGATACTGTTATCAATTAAAGTAAATTCAATATTTTTGTCAATAATTACATTTTCAATATCTTAAATAGCTCTCTTAAGCTGCTGAAAATGAACTTTTTTTTACAATTTTTTAAAGCATACATATTGTGATCTAGCACTTTCTCAATTGTTAATGGCCCTTGCCAATGAGTTTCAAGTTTCTATACCTGTTTCTCATCACTTACCTGCCTTGGAAAGTAAGCAAATACTTGTCTCCTTTTTTGTGGGGCTCTCCATTCATGTCATGCATCATTCAGTTTACATATTTATCCAAGGTCTTCTTATGATAATGAGGATACATTATTGAGAGAGTGGTACTAGCCTCTCTTCTGAACATAGCCTTGAAAAGACTGACTTTGGTAATAGCATAGACAGAGGTATTACAAAAGTATCCCACCATCACAACCACTCTCTTCCAATTCTTGTTAGTTGTGCTGCTTAATGGAATGATTCTGGTGTAGAATCACAGGGGAGCTCTGGCTACTCTAGTGGTACTGGGAAACTCAAGAATTAAGATCAAAGGTTGCAAAGTTTACCATAGCAGAGAGCAACCCCCATTCCAACAAAAGAAAAAAACATTGGTGGTTCACTAATTTGCCTAATAAATACAGAAATTCCACAAAGAACTCCAACAGTGACCAATTCACACAGCATCATGCTGAAGCCATATCCATAAAGCCATCCTTACTTGCCAAGGTGCTAATTGTGTGTCTCTAGTATTAATTTCTAACTCAATAAACAATTTATCTCAGAGGTCTATTATCTCAGCTCATGTAAATAAATAATAAACAAAAGGCACATAATTGCTGTGCATTCATGTTCACCAACTGCATAGTATATTTGGAGTGTGTTAATATTATGTGCATGTACAAATCAATCAAATAAAAAGATGTTATTCCCTACACCTAATCATAACCTAAAGTGACCACAATTTGGGCTGTCACCATTAAGGAGGTACTTGTCACCCCAGACCCAGTGCAGTTTCCTCCCAAATTGTAGCCAGATCTTAAGCAATAGTTATCATAACCAAATCCTTGATGATAAATCTAAAGGGGGTTACTAGATAATAAAAGTGAAAAGGATCAAATGCAGTTGGAGGAAGACAAATTTATTGTGCACTTTGCTACAGTGTTCTCAGATATGTATTACAAAATCCTGTAAATTATTATCTGGATAATGTTTACAGTTTTAAACACAATTTCCCTCACAAAGTTAAAATGAGCAATCACATGTAATTTGAACTGAGGGGACAAATAGTAATTCTATCAAATAACTAAACTTGAAAATACAAAATAAATTGATTAAAAGGAATTGATACAAATTGATAGCACCCAATCATCAAATCAGAACATCAAAAAAGACGTAACACTATTTTCAGAGTACAATTTTACAGTTAAGTTTGCAGCAAGAGCTGGACTGTGGGACCTGATAAGAGCTTTTGCATCTCCTCAACCATTTCTTCAGTTAAGATGTCATCCCAGGACATTACTTCAGCATAGCTGGGTCACTGGGTAATCTGCATAAGTGTCTCTCTCTCTGTGTCACTGCTTCACTTCTCAGGCGAAAAAACTTGATCTCTGACAGGGGGAACTGATTGGGCAATTTCTTCATAGATTATTTAGTCTCCATGTAAATGTATCATAAAATCATTCATAAGGACAAGGCCTTTGAGTGCAATCATGAGGATCATGAGCACATCCATATCTGATGTATGGGCATCTTCTGCACTGATCCAGGTGTTTGGGTAGAAGCAAAAAAAGACCTCTCTTAGCAATCCCATGTGAGTTGCATGGTCCATGAACAAGGAACAATACTTGTTGACTTGTTGTAGGGTCATTTCCTCTGGATCCATAACTTCTACTCACAACATGGTAATTATCTCAATTCTCTTTGTGATATTGTAGTAGTGAGTAAGGGTTTTGATGTTATTGATCCACATCAAGTTTGACAATGCCTGGAACAAAATAAGAACATGTGGATCTAGGGTTGTGTGGATCTCAAATACTGTGAAGTGGGACTGTGATGTTAATAGTGGGCCAAATGGACTCAGAGTTTCTCTCTGCTTTGAGATTTATCCAGAGTTTGTTAATGTCAGTGAGGGTGGTAGCACTTTGTGAGAATGTGAAACTAATATGCATGTCTGTTACTAGAGTGAGACTGGGCCAATTAGTATTTATTGACTCAAGGGTTTGTGACTGGACAACTGTGTTGATGATAAGCTTTGTGTCCACTGCAATTTGGTGAGTAAGTATCTTCTTGCACAGAAGGATTGCTGTGTAAATTAGCTTAGTGATCAAAAAAATACTGGATTTGTACATGCTTGTGGGAAGGTAGCAGCTGGTGTATAGAATGATAAAGTTTTACATCCTGAAGTGAAGACTGACAACATGCTCAGGTACTTTGTCCTGGTATTCCCTCTTTATGCACATGACTAATGGATATTTTCAACCTTACCTAGCTGATACACAATTTCTATCTTTTATATTATTTTTGGCTGGTTGACTTCACTGACTCTGAAGAAGTAGATAATAAGCAGGTTATAGAAATCTATGTTGATGCACTCAAACTTTTGGATGGCATACTTGTTTTTTAAGAGCTGGTAGAGGTGTGTTAGATTGAAATCTTCATTAAACATTGTGTGGACCATGCTGCACCAATACGGTCTCTTGAGTTCTCCATGCATTTTTTAATCATAGCATATAATCACATTGACCTTAGGTCTATGTTCTGCATCAATAACAAAAGCAATTATGTCCATGGCACAAGTAAGGTTTTTGGTATTAAAAGTCAGCATAACTTGTTCTTTGCCTCTTCCAACAGGTTATCATTCATGAAACTGACTGCTTTAGGGGTCACAATAAAATAAGCATGCAATACTTCATCTCCTACTTTGGAGGTTCTTCATTCCTCTGGGACCTAATGCTAGTGGATGCATGTGACAATGGACTGGGAATAGAAGGGGTTTTCAAGTCACTAAGGGACAGTTGGATGTTAGCACTTAAATTAGCAAAAGGCACCCTGTACTTACTTGACTCCTCTGATTTCTTAGGGGCTATTTGGTGCCCCTTAATAAATATTTATGATGATCTAGCACTTTTGTTATAGTGAACACACCTTGCAAGTTAGTAGCAAGCTTCTGTACTAGGTTATCATCAGTGATTTCGTGAGGAAAATTGGCAAAGACTTTGTTGCTAAGCTTATGAGGTTCCCCTAACAACTTATGATTGAAATTCCACTGTTGGTAGATGACAGATTGATTAGTATTTCTGCAAATAGTTAAGTGTAATTCTTGGAACTCATGTAACATATGATTCACAAAATTCTCCAATGTAGGTTCATTGTAATTAGGAAACATAATTGAAAGAGGTGTACTTGCCTCACAACCAAACATAGCCTTAAAAGAGCTGACCTTGGTAGTAGAATGCACTGCAGTGTTGTAAAAATATTCCACTGCTTTGATAATGTGTTTCCAGTTTCAGCCTGCTGCTCAGGCAAAGAGCAACTCAAATTAACTTAATGACTGTATGGTTAAGCCTTTCCATGACTCTGTCCAACTGCAGGTGATATGTGGTGGTGAACTCATGGAGCTCTTTTATTAGAGTCTCCTAAGGTGGTTAACAAACTGGGGCCCTTGATCAGAAATCAGGTGCTCCATAGGCCCAAACTTAAGGATCTATTCTTTGACTACTAATTGAAAACCTCATGATTTTGCCAGAGCAGATGAGAAAGTGACTCACACTCTTGAGAGCTAAGATGTGGAAGAGTCCATTCATTAACAAGAGGGATCTGGATGGTATCACTTGGCTCCTCCAGATCATGAACAGCAGTTAATATCAGTAGACAGGTGGAGGCCTGGAATTCCAGATGGACCATTGTTGCAATAATTTTCAGTTGAGAAGGGTCTATCTTGACCAACAAATTAGAAATATTTAGAATAGTAATGTATGGTCTTCCTTTAGAGATGTGGCAGAGATCAGGGGAGAATTTGATTCTAGAGAAACACTTCCCCTTGAATCCAGAAACCATGACATCACCAGTGTATGCAGAGTCAGTGGTGACAGGGACACATCACCAATGATGACACTCAATGATTACACTCTTGGAAAAACTTAATCAGATATCCTGCCCTGAAATGGTAGTGAGCTCCTGCCAATGTTTGCTTTTGAGGATGGAAATCATGTTTTTCCCATAATCAATAACACAAGCATTCTGCTTGAGGAAGTCATTACCCAGAATTATCTCATACAGGAGTGGCTGGTTGCAGGTATCTATAACAATCAAATCAACAACAAACAGTTCCTGATAAATGCATAGTTCCAGGTTTGGTATGTGACCTTTCAAAGATAACAATTCTCAGAGGCATCCAACAGACATGCAGTAGATGGAAGTAAATCATTTCATGAGAAACATAACTTGGAGCAACAAGAGTTGCTAATGATTGAGGCTGAGGCCCCAGTGTCATTGGTGACATTAATCAGAGATCAATTTATGTCTACAGGGATAATGTTAGTATGCAACAGCAAAGTGTAGAGTCACTCAGGGCCCTTTATTTTATTTTTATTTTTAGTGGCACTCTCCTTGATCAATTTGGTGCTATTTCCATTACTAATTTAGTGATTTTTATTGATTTTTAGTATTTTGAACTNGCCAAACTTTTCCCTTTTAGTTAACTAGTTAAGTTAATCGAATAATGATTATCACTGTTTAGGTGATGGAGCCGTGTGACGTTTCCTTTTCAGTTCTTCTGTGGGCTACTGCCTGAAGCTGATCTCCACAACACAGTTCCCTCCTTCATGAATGATGACTGAATCCACTGCACCATCTCAGCTCAATTGGAACTAATTATGTGTACCTTACTTTAGCTCAGTGCGTGCAGTAATTTAATTAATAAGATTGCAGTTTCCTAAACTTACATTTAATAAAGATACATGTAAGGTCACTTATTCAGTCGATTATAGTCGAGTCTTCTACTATTAAGAATATGTATATTCCTAGGGTTCAACTATCCAGTCTTTTCAAACATTAATTATTTCGTACATGTGCAGATCGATAGTCAGACTAGGCAAGAATCGAAAAACTCCTAACCGTAACGTAAGTGCGGTTTCATGACTGGCACAAGGACCCTCCGAATCGATCCCGTGATGGAATCCAGCCACTACTAGACACAACTTGCCTAGCTGCACATTTTATTAAATAATCAAACCAGATAAGTGAAGAATGAAAATAAAATAAACTCCAAAGAATTTATTGTTCATCAAATTTCTAGTTAAGTTCAAAGCTATTTATTTAAAATTTCTAAAGTACCTGCTGATTTTGAATTTCAAATAATTCTTCTGCCAATATGGCTGTTCATATGTAAGCTTAATTTTGCTCATTGCAATTTGTCAAATGTTACTTGATTGGCTAACAAGTTTCTCTTAATTTGCACAATATTGTAGCTTAGTTGCATCTTACAAAATGAATAGAATCATTAACTAAATTTTACAATCATATTTTTGATTATATTTAATCACTATAATCATTCGACGTTAATCCTTCATTTGTTGCAGCTATTCTTTTGGTATGATGCTACACGCCCTCCTCAGCTTGCGTTATGGACAGCACTGGCCGCTCTCCATGTACAAGGTAAAAGGTAAATATTTACTTTTTTCTCTATATAAAATAGGGAACTCATTGTTGCAATATTCAAATAAATTTTGTTCTCACTGGATAACATTTGCTTTTCTATTGTCTCTATATTACTAACCCTTTTTAGCATTGGTATTAGTATGAAAATAGTTTGCTTGTAAGATCTTGTGATAATGTGGGAGGAACTCTGTGGTGCCTGGGGTGATAACTCACTCCTTGACAGATGTGAGCTCATATTGTGGTCACTTTAAGACTATGAATAGGTATTAGAAATAAAAGAACTTTGTATTCAATCAATCTTCATTTGTTTTGTTAGAGTATGGGCCACTCTTGGTGATGGTAATTTTGTGCAAACTTCATACTGCTTGAGCTGCTAGACATGCCCCATGATTCTACATGGTGACCCTGACGTGATACAGAACTGTCCTAGTGTTTTCTTATTGTATTTAGTTTTGTTTTTCCACTGGGTGTGAGTCAGCTGGGATGGATTTCCCCTGACTGCAATCTACTTCACCACCCATTGATGCACAACTTTACCTCATTTGTAATTCTACATTTTCAATTCTGTGATCTGATGCAGTTACTGAGCCTCAATTCTATTCTTACCTGTTCTTAGTCCCATATTGTCATTGTCTTGTTATTCTAGAATTTGGAATGATTGCTGTACCTATACCTTGCTACCATCTGTCAGTTGTTTTTATTTCTCCTACACTGCTGGATGTTTCTCCTACTTTATTGGAATTATTTTTGGAACCTTTTCTCTTACTTTACCTTTACTTGTTTACTTATTCTTGTTCTTATGGATATGGATTTTTCTATTTCTCATAATGGGACTCCCACCCAGGGTATCCCCTGTGTGAGCACTGCCCCTCACACTGCTGAATTTGATTCTGCAATTGCTTTACCTAGACCTACCCCCAAACCTGTTTCTGCTATGTCTACACCCTCTGAAGTTTTTCTGCAAAAGATTCCCATTCCTGCTACCTTGTTGAACCCATTTATTTCATATAAGCCTTTGTCACCTCCCCCAGAGTTACTGACAACCAAAGTAGATCAGCTTAGAGAAGGCCTTTTTGAGATGATTTCTCAGCAATGCTCCTGCAAAGCCTGCCTTGAGGCATTGCAGGTAGAGCCACAACAACAAGCCACTTGAGCTTGGCAATGTGAGAGATGCTTGCTTGACTCAATTTCTGCATTAGAGATGCAAATTCAGGAATATACCCTGCATTCTCCACTGATCTCATTGGGAGAACTTGAGTATGTAACTCATGCCTTTTTGGATAATGCTCTTGATGCCCTCTCTGAGAGGTTTTCATGTATCATCTCACAGACATTTTCTGCTCACTTTTCTCATGCTCTGCCAGCACCTACAACATCCCCAGTCACGCCACCCTTCATTACCCCCATTACCTCTTTTACAGTTGGAGGCCCTACATTTACTCAGTCTGCTCTCTCACAAGTTTCAACACTAACCACCATAACTATGCCATGCTCCTGTACCCTGAGTGCAACAGTAGTGCTTACAGCACATGTTAGTGTCACAGTCACTCCAACTGCTACAATCACTCCACCTCCTCCTCTGAGTAACCCTATCAGATCTGTAACAACTCATGTGCCACAATTTACCCAGTCAATTCTACCTACAGAGACAGTGGGAAGTGAATCAGCAAACCTTTTCAATTGGCACTCTGTGTTGCCCAAATTTACTGGAAAGAGTGGTGCAGTCATTCATCTAGTGGCTAATGGAGATGATTTCATCATTGAAGAGCCATCAACTGACTCCCAACACCCTGGTCAAGTCTGTCAGTCATTTAAATTAGATTGAGCACTGCCTCCCAAAAAGCAAGCTTCAGGAAGAGCCTACAGCCATCTGTAACCAAGAAATTTTACTAATGTTAACTGAAAACATTATTGTGGAACCTTGGCACTGGCAACAAGTCACTGTCACTACTAACTCTCCTTACAAGGGTGATGTCATGATTTCTGGACAGAGAAGGAAATGCCTTCATGGTATTCATTTTTCTCCAGACCTCTGTCATGTCTCTCATGGCAAGACTTTTGCCACTGTGTTTAACAGTTCTGCTCATTTGATTGGAATTGATCCTACCAAGATTTCCCTCATTGTGACTCTGGTCCAACTTGAAATGAAAGCTGCTGCTTGTTTACCAGTTCTCACTGCTATTCACAACCTGAGTGAACCCAGTGATCCAGTATGGATTCCAGTAGTCCATGAGAAGACTCATGGACATCTGAGTCCCCAGGGACATGATGCACTCACTGCTCTTTTGTTCTAAAACCATGATGTGTTCAACTATGGCTCAATTAGTGTCAGTAAGGCTGTTGGGGAACAACACATGATTGAAACCAAAAGTGATCACCCCATTCAGTTGCCAGTTCAGTGAGTACCAGAAAATCTACAGGCAGAATACAAACAGATCCTTAGTTATCTAATAGAGAGCAGTATAATTCAGAACAGCAACAGCCCTTATGCAGCACCTACAGTATTCATTCACCAAGGCAAGAAGTACCCCCTTTGCATTGACTTCAGAAGATTATATGATATCACCATCAAAGATGCATATCCATTACCTTGCATCAAGGATCTTTTATATGATGCCAGCAAATACAGTTTGTTCTCATGCTTAGATCTCTGTAAAGCCTATTGGCAGATACCTATGAAGCCTGCCAACGTCCTGAAAACTGCTTTTATCATGTTGTATGGCCTTTTCAAATGGAAATACATGGCCTTCAGGCTTTGTAACACCCCAGCTACTTTTCAGTGCTACATTACACACATGTTGCAGAATGGGGCCAATGTTCTTGAACCAGGGATCACAGCATATATGGATTATATCCTCTTGTTGCTGGACACTCATTCTCTGATCACTTAGATAAGTTGGGTCACACACTCAAGATCTTGTACAACTCTGGTCTGTGGGTCAATGGAAATAAATGTTTGCTCATTTTGCTGCAATTTACCTTCTTAGGAAGACTGATTGAACTCAGGAGATTATCTATTAAAAACAATGTGAAAGACCATCTCAATCACATTGAGACTCCATGCTCTCACAAAGACGTCCAACACTTGATGGGCTTTCTCAATTACTATGGCTCTTTCATTCCCAAACTAGCCAATCAAATGAAGCACATATCTAATTTGCTCTGCAAGAACACTGAATTCTGTTGGACCTGGGCTGAACAGGACAAGCTGGATGCTGTGAAGCAAGAACTCAGACGGATCCAGAGTCTGAATATGGCTAACTACACTAACAAATTTATCATTGACTGTGACGCAAGTCAGGAAAGCCCAGTACAGTATTTTAGCCAGAAGCTCTGAAATGCTGAGCTAAATTACAGAGCAACAAAGTCTGAAATGTTAGCACTTGTCAGGAGTCTGAAGAAGTTTCAATTCTTCATATTAGGTCATCAATTTGTTGTTTGTACCAATAACTCCATGCTAGCAAGCTCAAGAAATTCTCTGGTGACAAGTTGAACATCATTGCCCAATGGTTGGAATATCTAAATGATTTCACCTTTACTATCACCCATCATCCAGGGAGATTAGATCTCAATGCATACTACTTCACTGCCCTTCCAAATTATGAGAGAGACTTGTGAAAGCCACCTGGTGAGAAAACTCCTTTTGGATTTATCCCAGCATGTGAGAATGAGCTCCTCCCCCAACATTAATGCCAACCAGAATGGGAAAGCAATCCTCCCCATTATGGTGAGAGAGGAGATCTCAGAGAAAGAAATTGCAACCCATCAGTTACACAATAAAGTCTTATCAGAAATTATCTATTAAATCAGGAACCCTAATCACACTATAAGTGACATCGCCAAAAGATACTTGCAATGTTATCACTGGAAAATCACTGAGGCTGGACTCCTTTACACACATAGTTGGAATAATCATTTGGCAATTCCAGAATACTTCAAAAGGGATCTTGTCTGGAAGATTCATAAATGCAGCCAACTCAGAATTATCCAAACTGAGTGAATCTTTAATGCTTGCTACATCACCATCAGTATTAGAGCTACTGTTCAAGATGTCATCTATAAGTGTGAAGCATGCCTGCTCCAGGGAGCCAGACACTTTCCAGAACAGAGAGCCGAGCTCCAAAGTTGGGTTGCTGAAAGAATGAACAAAGTAGTCCACATGGACATAGATAAATTGTCAAGAGACAAACAATGATTTCAAATTCTTTTGGTCTTGATAGACTATTTTATTAAATACACAAGACTTATTCATCTTAACAACACTACTGCCACAGTCATCAGAGAAAAGATCATAAAAGAATGGATCTTCAAACTCAGACTGATGGAGCCCTTGGTCTCTGACTGTGGTACTCAATTTGAGAACACCCTAATGTCCATTCTTATGAAGGAACTTGAGATTATACATGATCTCACCACTGTGTACCATCCACAATCAAATGGCATTGTTGAGTGACTGAACCATACTGTCATTAAGTTGATTAGAGTTCCTTTTGCCCATGCTGCCAGTAGAAATTGGAGACAAGTAATAGAGGCAGTAGAATTCTTTTATAACACAGCTGTTCACTCTACCACCAAAGTGAGCCCTTTCAAAGCTATGTTTGGCTGTGAAGCAAGCATGCCACTATCTATCATGTTTCCACATTAAAATGAACCAACCTTGGAGAATTTTGTGAACCAGATGTTGCAAGAATTCCAGGAAGTGCACCTCTCTATCTACTGGAACACCAACTGTAGCATCATCCAAAAAGCAACTAAGCTGCTAGTAAAAGAACAACGTCGAATGATTAACATTAATTG
>CABFPE010000303.1:7597-18453 GCA_900660155.1 Hofstenia miamia
GTTTTAATGTTGGCACTGTGGAATTAACTGATGAATTGGAAGTTGCCTCATATATTCCTGTAGAAAACAAAGCTTCTTGATATTGGTTTTAACATGCGCTTTTTTGAAACTCATTTGTTCATTATTTGATGTTTGTTATTAAACGTTGATTAATAAATCTTTAATATCTTAAAAAAAAAGTTATTAAATTGTAAACATTTATCTTCATATAGAATCTTTTATCTTATGTTATTTTATATACTTATGATCTGCTACGTGTTTTGTTTGTGATTGCTAAACATGAGTTGCATATCATATACAGTTCCCCCAGATAGAATTATGCTACATTACATTGGCCTTTCCGATAGAAAAAGAAAAATCTATAGTCCGAAATTATGAGAACAATAGGAAAACCTATTGGTAGCAATTCTAAAAGCCTAAAAAACCAAATAATTGCCTAGAAGAATTAAAGAACATGAGACCATTTCTAGTTCTTCTAATCACTGAATCAAATGCAGACTAAAACTTGAAACCAAAATATCAGACTTCAAGATCAAGTTATTCAAAAGCTTTTACAAAAACTTCTTACAACCAAATCTTACCACAAATATCATATTTATAAACTAAATCTTCGGTATTTCAAATTTAGAATATTAACTATTGATATATATGTTTTTAATGGTTCTAATAAAATTCCTAAAAACCAACAAGTTATCCATTTGAATCAAGGAAATCGAATCTCTCACTGAAGAAACAATTGTGACCTGGATTTTATAATATGTTACAAAGAACTGAAGAATGAGACTTATAAAATTGGATATATGTAAAACAATGGTCAGAGAATGATGTCGTCATGGTATGCATTGTTCTCAGCTAACACAATGTAATCAATAAGTGTCCCACTCGATGATAGGAAAATGATTTATTGGTCAATATCAAATTAAATATGTTCAAAAACAAATCATTTTAAGTAGTTTTAGAATTGTAGAAATTCTGAAATGAGTAATAATTCAAAAACAATAGGGTGAGTCAAAAGAAACTAAAGATTCTATCCGGTGATGAAGAATGCAAGAGCACGCTTTTATCAAAATTTCATTATATTTCTAAAAAGTATAGAAAAGGAATATTCGAAAACAAAGGATTTGCGGAAAATGTGCAGCACTTTGCTCTACCAGAGTTTGTAGTCGGAGTTCGAAATTGTCGATGGCTACATTTATTGTTTCACTAGTAATCTGTGAAATCGTGGAAGCAATTCGCAGCTTCAATTCTCCGAGATTTTCTGGCTTATGACAATTGTAAACTTTGGCCTGAACGTCACCCAAAGTCAAAAGTCACACGGATTTAATTACGGTGAACTCGTTGGCCAAGGCTGTGGCAAATATCGACTGATCATCCGAGAACCACAAAGATGTTCCAGAAACTGCTTCACTGAGGTCGACATGTGCGAGGCGCTACATCTTACATAAAATGCATGTTTGGAGTTTGTTGAGGCGTTGTAACAGGTATCATCTCGCATTTTGAGGTAGCTGTTGCCATTCACTGAGTTATCGAAGAAATCCGGTTGTGTGAAAAAGTCTTTTAAGACACCCATCCATACAGTAACTTTCCTCGAGTGAAGCGGCTTTGTAACAATCACATTCCGGTTCGGTTTATTGGAATTCCAAATCACACAATTTTTCGGATTACTGCCTCTATTAGCATTTAAGTAAAATAAGATGCTTGGAACTTGAAGTTTACCAAGCATGTGGTTTGCAAAATCAAGACGAGTGTCGAAATCAGATGGCTGTAAATGTTACTGCGTTGAAAGGCGATAATGATATAAAGAGGGCATTTCTCAAGATTCAGTGAACACTCCGTTGGGAATGGATGTTGCGGATTCGATCATTCTTATCGAAGTGCAGCCAAGATCAAGAGGTGTCGTTTCCAATGCACCAAGCAAAAATTAACATCGCTCTTCTTGTAAAGAAGGTAATCCGAATTTCTGGCGATCTGCAACGCTGTCAGTCCTCGAATTTATTCACCAAATTCAAGATGCTTGCTTGAGTAAAAGGCTATTTAATCAACTCTCGTTTCGCTTGAACATTCTTAATGCAAATGTGACTGACTCTCAATTCAAATAACATTTAATGATGTCTATTCAGTCGGCCAAAACAGTTGCGGCTCATAAACCTTGAGATAACAATGCAGCAAAACTAGTCGGAGTAAACTGCTTTAACAATTGTTAGACTTTCATTGATTGTTTTAGAATTTTCATTTTCAATATTTTTTAGAAATATAATGAAATTTTGATAAAAGCGGACTCTTGTATTCTTTATCACCGGATAGAATCGTTTGACTCTCCCTGTATTTCGACTTTAAAGCACTTTCAAGTTATGACTGCATGAAAATTAATGCTAGTTTTATAAAAAAAATACGGAAATTTTTTCATTAAAATTAATTTCAAATTAATGGAAGTTTGTGGGTTTCTATGCTTTATGAACATACTCTCCGCGAAGGAGACCGAAAATATCCTATTAATGGGAATTTTTAAATATTCACAAAAGACATCCCCATTTCTATGCGTTTATCCTTAATCCAAGGTTTGAATTTTTGAGTTACATTAAATTTTAGACATATTCAGATGTGATACAACACTTCCATCATTGCATTAGGATCAGTTGCGTTGTTGCAAAAATACTTGGAAGTTTTCATTTAAAAGAGCGGATTTCAGATTATGCTAGTACTCCTTATATTGCAATAGCAATTTCAGTACTATAAGGTACAATAATCGAAGCTATGCAATAATAAAGAAGTGATTCAGTGCATTGTGTTCTGATATTTCAATTGTGATAACCAGTGTTCGAGCTACTCGGTCCGAGATCGAATTTCTACTTTTCGATTTCGAGCATTTTTTGAGGAAAATGTCGAAATTGTTTGCGTATTTTTAAATTTTACAATAATTCCGAGTTTCTTCATAGATTCTTGTGGATATTGGTCAATATTGGAATGTGGCTCCTGCGTCACAAAGAATATCTATAAATTGGAGCATGTCTGGGAACGGTTTCTTTTCGCGGGAGCAGTAAAGTGAAGGCAGTTTTGACCATCGTAACCTACTGTTTCTGCGGATTTTTTGTCTTCTTACGAAATTAGTAGTTAACAACGTGTGAATGAGAAGTAGTTGTGATCCTCCATTTTTACAATAATGAAGAATGGAACAAAACATTCACTGTGTTGAAGAGAGTTTGAAAAACTCATAGTTAAATGCTAATATGGAGCGCTGATTTCGTGAGCAATTATTGAGACCAAAATTCAGTTATAACGTCATTGATTCGTGATTTATGCAAATGGATTTTGCGATTTAAATTATAAGATTTACTTTCAATTAGCTAAGTGAAAAAACTTGTTTCATACAAAATTGCGTCTTAAGGTGTGTTCCCACTATCGACTTTTATCATCTGTCAAGAAATCGGTGATAAAAGTCGATAGTGTGAACACTCTATCTGCTTTTTTATCGGCTGATAAAAGTCGATAGTCTGAACGCTCCATCCGATTTTTTGGCAAAACAGCCAGATTACTGTCATCTGATAATTTATCAGCTGATAAAAGTCGATAGTCTGAACGGTACTAAAACTAGTCGAATATCTACTTGAAACTAATTGCTTACTTCTCAAGTAGGAAACAGACTTCCAAAACGTAAATTATTGTCGTTGAAATATTTCAACTTCAAAATATGTAAACATTGTTTACATTTCGAGACAAACCAATCCATAAACAGATGTTATTTTTTCTTACTGTCAATCAAAAGATGATAATTTATCATCTGATAAAAAATCGATAGTCTGAACGCTCTTCAAACTCCGCTTTTTCTGATAAAAAATCGGATGATAAAAAATCGCCAATGTGAACGAAAATAATTGCATTTTCGATTAAAATCTGCTGATAAAAGTCGATAGTGGGAACACACCTTTAGTTGAATAAACGCAAGAAAAAGTAAATTGGGACTGAAAGCCGTATTACAGAAAAACGCAGAAGAGCTGCTTAGAATACAAAAACCAAGAAAACAATTATAATTCTTAACAAAGAATCTCCAGCGAAAGGCCCAAAACCTATAATATTCAACCCTGCATACAAAACTATAAAAGAAATGCTACATAAAAATCAATTATTTGAAATACATTTAAATTTCATTTAAACACAATTGTTATGAAAATGACATTGATTAAGATTTATGACAAAACAGAAGCTAACTGAACACAAACGGCGCTAAGCAATTACCACCAACATCCGAACTGCCTAAATTACAACGTAATAGTAATAAAATATAACAGTTTGATGAGCATTTGATTAACACGTTCCAATTAAGCACTATTGTTCAATCACCACTGCGTCCAAAAATTGTGATTGCCAAAATTATCATCAATATGTAAAGATCCCAAACAGCCCACGTGACAGAATCACACTATAATATTGTAAAAAGCAACTCTAAATTAAGTATAGATGCTTTCCAGCCTTCCTATCAGGCTTGGCTTTTAATCGGATTAAAATGAAAATAATCAATCGGATTTTTCTACATTCTTGATAAATATCAAAGTTATATCTAAAATGTAAATGAATACAAATATGAGTTCGCCAGCTATGTTGGCTCTAATGATTGGGTTTACTTAAACAAATCCAACGAAATATATAAAAATTTATTCCAAATTGCTAATTGTTTGTTAACGCAACATTTAAAGAACATACAGTTTGGTATGCAATAAGAAATTGATTCAAACATACAGGCAGCATTGATTATGCTCACGAAAAATGGTATCGCTTAAAAGGCAACTTTGCATACACTAGTTATAAATTAGGCATCAGAACATCTCAAATATTCATTTTAACCGTTAAGCTACGCCAGCGGGTCACTTATGTCCAAATGTTTACATTTCATGCTTTTAAAGTTTGTATTTTTAATCTCACACTTAAGCTCTTTTTAGACTTTAATTACAATGCTTTTTCTGACCTAAATATGATAGAATAATTTTCTTCCTCCACTTATTTAAGTGGTAATCACTTGCAGCTACTCAAAATACGCTGATTGGTCTGAATTGACCCATTTAGTATTTCTGATGAATTTGTTAATGGAAGAAAAAAGCAAGCTCATGTGACTCCAAACGTCCATGCACATCACAGAGTCCCACTGACTAAGTTAATCGTTCCTACAACACACATAGTCAGCTGCATCAATGACGTAAAATCGCGATCATGAGACATTTCTCTGTGGCCGGTGAGGTTTGCCATAACATACCGCGGAAATGGGGAAATCAATATTCAACAATGAAGTGTCGAAGTAGTCTAGACAATGCTTCTCATTAAGATAATTGTTCATTGCTGGTGTATCACATTGCTTTGAGTTATTGATATTATTTTGGAGGATCCCGAAGATGACGAAAATGACAACATTGATAACTGATTCTTTGCGGTTGGACAATGAACTATTAGCCGACAGCGACAACAATGACGTTGCTGATTCCGATCAAGAGCAGGATGAGCTAGAAAATGAGAATATTAGAGTGAATGTAAGAATATGTTGGACTCACGCCCAAGCTACTTCCGGGAGAAGAGCAGCTGACAATGTTGTGTCATGACTGCATTGTGAATTCGTCGCGGGAATATATTCAACGTCACCATATGATTCATTCATGCATTTTATGAAAAATGACATTTCTGACATTGTGATTTACACCAATCTCGAAGCAAGTACATCCAACGATACAAAACGATGTTGGACACCAGTGAATGACGAAGAAATCATGGCTTAACTGATCAGAATACTCTAATGAAAATATTTTGAAATTTGCTCTATTTTCAGAACGCTCAATCATTAATCACACCAGTACTGGCCGTTATGTTTATGTTAATATGATCAGATGGCATTTTTTATAATGTAAAATCTGAAATTCGAGAATTTTCATTTTTTATAGTGTTGTATTTATAATCATACTCGTGTAACCTACGCCTATAGGCCTAATTAATTGTATATTCAACGATAAAGTCTAAAAGAAACATTATCACACTTAGAATGCATAAAGCCATGGAGTTTCATCTCATTATCATGTATTAATCTACTTGAGTCATAAATCACCCATTGGCGTACTCTGACATATCTTCTTTTTGGCGCAGTTTAACGGTTAATACTTTTAACTTGCAGAAAAACTATAGACCCGCATGATTCCTACTATGTAAAGAATTGGGTATAAAACATAAAAAGTAAATAAATATTTTAATAAATAGTTACTGAACAACAAAGATTGATTATAAAAACGAACTAATTGACAAAGAAGACTCCAGCTGCGTAACTAACGGAACTTTCGCGAGAGCTGGTGACTTGATTTGATTGGCTGTAATTGACGAACTTTAACGTTGGATTTGATAACTGAGCCTTAATGGAATCAATGGCCTAAATTAGCAAAGTCTTAGCCGTTTGTACTCTTTATGCTCATTTTTGCTAACTTTTTTTAACATATGAACTTTAAGAATGTCAGTAAACATCAAATGGAAATCCGTTAACAAGGCTAAAACCTCATAGCATTTTAAATTTAATATACTTGCACAACTGAGAAAATTAGGATATTAAGAGTGGCGCAGGAATGATCAATGATCGGCATAGTTACATAAACATTATTTATAAAGATATGTATATTCTAGGACACCAGCGATAGCTTTTGACGAGAGTTGGAATGGTGTACAATACATAAAATGAGGAAATATTTAGAAACTTAGGAAAAGTTAAGTAGAGGGAGAATATGCTCCCCCAGGTAGAATGGGGGTCAGCCAATGTATTCGACGAAGACCCAAACAACCTTGTCATTAAAAGTTGATGTTTACAATATCAATTTTAAAAAGGACCACCTTAATCAAATTATGGGAAAAAAATCAATCAACAAAACGGAAAAATTCCCGAATAGCTAGAAAGTTGATAGAAGTGCTAGCCCGCTATTAGAAATAACCTTCAAGATATTTACACATTCACCAATATCAGAATTATTTCCCTTTGTTGGCGAACGGTACCAAACTTAAAATGAATTCTGGGCATGCTTCTCATCTGCCCGTCATTGAACTGAAATCGGCGTTCGAGTATTTTGAAAATTAAATTAATCAATTTTGGCTTCCAAATCTGTAAGAGAAAACTGAAAAAATTGTTTCACTGATGCGTATTTATTTTATTGTGCTACATGTATATTGGAGGCAGAATCATTTTAGACCTAACAAATATCAATTATTGAGAGTCTGGTACCAAATTCAATTGCTAATCTCTGTTGTCGAGATTGTAATGCTAATTAATACTAACAAAAATTTACTTCTCCGTCTCAATTAGTTAACACTAAAATGCCTGAGTGTGCAAATCTGATCACTTGCAATTTTAATAAAGCGATCTAGAGGTAAACAAATAATGCAGTGACGAGCGATATGTGTGCAGCCCAGACTAACAGGCTTGTATGTTATTGTTTGATAACAGTTTTTAATTTAGTTTTGTAAATATTTAGTTGCTGTTTGAATTGTCTATCGTTTCTATGTATGAAACTACAATTGTGTTGCCTTAGCTGCTTGTTAGACGGGCCCTGACACTACAATAGAAGCAGCATTCTTGTGATTACAGTTAATAGTTGCTGAATTCACAGCAAGCTTTATAACAAATGACTAGTGGTGCTAAGCTTTCACGAATAAATTTATTTAAAAAAGTAAAAACCTTATACAGTTGAAATTGAGAATTATTTTACAAACAAACCGATGGTTTTAGATAACCTTAAAATCAATATTTTTTGATGAAACTACAATTGTGTTGCCTTAGCTGCTTGTTAGACGGGCCCTGACACTACAATAGAAGCAGCATTCTTGTGATTACAGTTAATAGTTGCTGAATTCACAGCAAGCTTTATAACAAATGACTAGTGGTGCTAAGCTTTCACGAATAAATTTATTTAAAAAAGTAAAAACCTTATACAGTTAATTACTGAAATTGAGAATTATTTTACAAACAAACCGATGGTTTTAGATAACCTTAAAATCAATATTTTTTGATGTATTTATCTAAACTTAAAAAATAATTGGGAACTCTCTATACAAATGTAGACAGGAGTTGACTGATCACTGCAAAACTTTCTATTAATCCATCAATTTTGATGATTTACCAAGTAGCCGTCGAAAAAATATTTTAGATTTTGCATGAAAATATGAGTCATCGATAAAATGTTGAGCCATGTAAGAATTTTGGGAGCCTAGAGTTTTAACAAACGGAAAATAGTTGTGGCTTAATGTGATAACAAAGAAAAAGAAAGATTCAACATTGAGTACGGAAATTCACCATGAATTTAAATACTGAATAACTTACCGCTAAGAGAATTGCGATGGGATGTCTGCCACAAATGGTATTTTTAGTTTTCTTTAAGTAAGACGTAAACCCAGTAAAATCCAGTGCTTCAATGTGTTGCATGCCCTAAAATGGTGAACCTTAAAAATTGATGGTCAGAAGCGTAGCCAACTCCTAACAGTAGCAGAAATAAACATTCGTATATATATGATAGAAAAAAGTCACAAAATGTTTCAGGTTTGAAGTGTTCTCAAAGCAACTAAGTTTCTTAATCACTAGAAAAATTTTTCAAAAAAGAAATGCAATGTAATACTCCAAGGTACAGGAGAGTACACAACATTTAATAAACACAAACAAAACGATTTCTAAAAAGCGGACACCAAATTGTATTGAGCTCCAGATCTTGATTGATTAATATTCAAAAATTCATTTAATATTTAAATAGTTTTTATAGAATTTCCAATTTATGAATTCATAAATAATATTTGAAATACAAACGTATACCCTAAGCAGATGCGCGTTTAGGATTTTTTAAACGGGGGGGGGTGCTGATTCCCATGTTTACAAAAAAATCTACTTATACCCAACAGTCTACATAATTATTATGTGAAATTGATTTGCTAAATTAATTTAGCGAAGCTTTTAAGTGATTGCGAATAATTAAAGTGAGCTATTTTTAATTTTGAGGAAGAGAGCATTTTAATTTTAGTGTTCGGAGCTGACCTTAAAAGGGAGGGGGCGTCGCCTACCGCCTAAACACGCCACTGTCGCTAAGGCACAAGCAATGTTGTTACAGAAATGCTACCTCTTTGAAAATCATAAATTAGATAATTGTTTACTACCTGATGATCAAGATCTTCAATGCTTTTGAAAATTTGTGTGAACTTGTCATTGCAGTGAGTATATTGGAAACGTTCACCTAAAAAAAAATTATGTGAGTATTGGAAATATCGGCCGCAAAACAATGCCAACAAAAAGCCAATGACAAGTAAACCTTCAATATATGCAAGCCGTACACTTAATGGGCGATAGATGGGAGTGAGGAACTCCGGTTAAAAATTGATGACATCATCAAATTCCAAATTTTTCGCGATTGCAAAAGTAAATTTACACAAAGTGCAAACGTCTGTTTTTAGCAGCAAATCGATTGATGACATCTTGAATTAAAGTGAAATATTTTCAATTTTGAGGAAAAGAGAACATTTCTATTAAGTGTTCGCAGCTGGCCCCAAAAAGGGGGCTACACCCCTCCTCCTAAACGCACCACAATGAACTTGGATTATTGGAATTATAAACTANGAAGGAACTATCTCTATATGGTTAGTGTTGTTGAAATTAGCAGTAACAATTTGATCACTTTTTACAACGTAAATACAGAAGTAAAATTGATATAAACAAATTGTCGGTGCATTTAGTTAAAATTGGTTCCCGGATTTTAAAATGTCTCATATTCAACTTTAAAAAGAGACCAAGCAATGAAATTTTGATTAACTATGAGTATAGTAATAAGCGTTTAGTTTTTTGCAATCAATTTTGATCACACTATATATTATATATATATATAATAATCTAAGATAGAAGCTCTGAATTGAAAAAGGAATATCCTTATAATACTTTAGAAAATGTTCAGGATTTCTTTTATAACGTTTTTGGCAAAAGACGCAACTTTGTTCAATCTTACGTTGTAACACAAGCATAACCGTTTTTTCTGTATTATTTGGCATTTCTATTAAAGAATCATGTTGAATTAAGTCACACAGATTAACATCAAAGTCAGAAAACTCTGAATTTGATATCTTCTAAAATGAGAGAACTTACTAAAAAGAAGAAAAGCTAATGCATTTTTCAATCAAAATTAATTACTATTTTATGTCAAAATCATGCACATTTAATAAGTAATTAAAATCAAATGAAACTAAGATAGTTATTTGGTTAAAACAAACTAAAACCATAAATATTTTTCAGTATGTATGATTTTGAAAGAAGCCAATATATTACAACCATACAATTGGAGAATATATATATATAATTTAAACAACAAATTGAGCATATATTATGAACAATATAGGATCATAAAAGAACAAAATATTATATATAAATAACATATTTTTTAACTTAGTTTCAAATTTGAAGCCATCAACATTAATACAAGCATCACAGCTCTTCAGAAAGGAATCATAAGATTCTGCAAATGATTGTTGCTCAAGGCTGTTAATCTCCTGAACTGTACGTGATCTCTCTCTGTAAGCCTTTTCACGCAATGTGCCCCACAAAAAATCACAAACTGTCAAATCGGGTGACCTGTGAGGCCATTCAACTGGTCCTCTTCGGCCTATCCATCTCCCTGTCAAGTTGCCTTTGCTTCCGTATTCATTGTATATTAACAGTCAGTATTGCAGAATGAATGTGTATATTTTATAACTTTTTATATGTCACGTGATTTATAATATTGTTATAAAATTGTTCAATTTACTATAAATCTCTATTTTTTGTGCTTAAATTATGCGATTGCTTTGGTCATGCTTTTTTCGAGACAATATATATATAT
>CABFPE010000303.1:35502-58748 GCA_900660155.1 Hofstenia miamia
GCCCTAAATGCATCATTATCTGTATTTATGAGGCAAGTATCATCAGCAAATTGATATATTTCACTATGGTTTACATGTTTAATTATGTCATTTACATATATTGCAAATAGAATTGGCCCTAGTACTGTGCCTTGAGGCACTCCTCGATCGGTTTTAATATAATCAGATTTCATATTATTCATTAAAACACGCTGTTTTCTATTTTCTAAAAATGTCATAAGTAATTTAATTGAATTTTGTTGAAATCCGTAATTTTTAAGTTTAATCGCCAAAATTTCAAAGTTCATTGAATTAAAAGCTTTGCTTAAGTCTAGAAGTGTTATGCAACTGGATTTATTTGAGGATATTTTTTCAGTAATTGAAATAATTGCATTATTTGTACTATGTTTATCGCGGAAACCATATTGTTTAGATGATAAGATATTCTCAGATGCAAGGTATTGGTTGATATGAATGTGCAATAATATTTTGAATAATTTACTAAAAGGGTGTGTTATTGAGATTGGCCTATAATTTTTAGCAATGAGGGGATCTCCATTTTT
Organism: Hofstenia miamia; assembly: GCA_900660155.1. NCBI lineage: Eukaryota > Metazoa > Xenacoelomorpha > Acoela > Hofsteniidae > Hofstenia > Hofstenia miamia. The sequence continues at coordinate 36,045 of CABFPE010000303.1, forward strand.
ATACAAAGGCGTTATGTCTGATTTTTTATTATCTCCGGAAATTCGTTTTCAACTATACATTGATTAAATGCAAATGATAGATGTTCGCCAAATATATGAAAGAATTTCTATATAATAAAGTACGGTAAATGAGTGGAAGCTGAAGATTTATGAACGTCTAAATTTTGTACAATAGTTTCTAATTATCTTAAGGTAGAATTAGTGGCAGGATAGTGGTGAAAATTGACAAACTATACCATATCTCAAAATTTGCATGAGACACTAATGAGAATTCCTCTAAACAATTCTGCTAAAATTGGATGCAGAAAAGGTATTATTTACTGGTAATAAAGCATTTTTCACAACCCCCCTACTTGAAAAANATTGGCCTATAATTTTTAGCAATGAGGGGATCTCCATTTTTATACAAAGGCGTTATGTCTGACTTATTCATTATTTCCGGAAATTTGTTTTCATACTAACCCATGTTTTTTGGTGCATGATTACTAAAAAACTAATACAGATATCATGTTGAAATTTGGTGTATGCATTAAGCATGTATTTGTGCAGGTCCTGTACCAAAATAGAGTGGTTTCACTGAATACTTAAAGTTTTATGAAGTTCATGCATACATAATGAGGTTGTAATTTTGAATTCGATCTGACTTCAAAAGTCAAAATTTTATAAAAAATACAATTATCATAGCAGACCACTGATTTTGGTACATGCCCTAGAGCAGCTCATAAGCTATCAGCATGCAAAATTTCATTACAATTGCTTAATATTTGTGGGTACAAGCTTGTACCAAAGTTATGTACCATTTCGGGAACCGTTCGGCCATCTTTGATGACCTAATTTGCATAATTTATGCAAAAAAATTGCAAAAATTTTTTTAGTCTATCAGGATGCTATATGCCAAGTTACAATAGAATTGGTTGAAAAATAATGATTTTAGCCCCTTTACCACTAATTCTACCTTAAGGTGGACAGTCTAAATTGAAACGTTGACTTAAAATTTGATTGCCTAAGTTCTGATAGAGGAGGTTTAGGAAAATTGAAGTTACCTAATTCTTTAAATGTCTGATATAAATTATTTAGTATCCTTTTTTTCGATAAATATTTTATTATCAACATTAATTTCTGAAATGTCACTATTGAGCCCATTCGATTTTCCAATAGAACGGTTTAGAAATTTCCATTTTTGTTTAGAAGAATTTAAATTTTCAATACTTGTTTTTATTTATTTTTTTTGTTGTGTATGCCTTCAGCGGCTAAATAAAGTCATTGATTATCATCTCCTTTTCTCAACATGGCAACCTTCCCGGTCGTTCTACCATCACTAACTTGTTCACTCTGATTGAAAACTGCTATTTCCAATCTGATCGTAATGATCCTGGTTGCATTATCTTTCATGTCACTTCTCAAGATTTTGATCGGCTCCCTCATTCTATTCTTCTTGACAAATTAAGTTTCTTTGGCTTTGATGCCGACTTCATCGAACACTTTAAGCCTTACCTATACAATCATCGTCACTCTGTCAAAATCAAATCGTCTATTTCTTCTCCTGCCCTTGTTTCTAGTGGTAATAATCAAGGTTCTGTGCTAGCAATGACCTCCCTCAATATGTCCTCAACATCCTGTCTAGTGTACGTCGATGAATCTGCTATTTTCAACGTTGGAAGTTATTTTGCCTCCAATATTGACTCTGATCTTGAGCTTTTGGCCACTTGGTTTTCCGTTAACCAACTTGACTTTAGAACATCCAAAACATGTGGTATTTTCTCTTCTGTATCTCCTCCTTCTGATCTGCCTCTCTCTGTGAACTTTTCTCCTCATCATGCTCATCTTGGAGTTCAACTTGCTGCAAACTTAAATTAGTCAGGACATGTGTCCTTGTGTCTCTGCAAAGCTAATTCCCCGCTTTTTGCTCTCTTCCGCCAAGTTCTACTTAATTCACTGCCTGCTCTGAAACTCTCTTTATTCAGGTCAATTCTATAAACTAATCCAGGTCCAGTATATACTGATAATCAAGTAGAAAATATCGTTTACATAAATGCTAGAAGTCTGTGCAAATCGCCTTGAATATATAATATAATAATGCAATATACTTAGTTACTGAAATCTGGCTAAAAATAAATGAATTATATAATCCAAACCCTAGTTTGTTTGAAATTCATTACAAAAATAGATTAGAGACGCAGAAGTGATCTTGAATTAAAACATGAAATTTTTGAATCCCTTTGGATTAAGCTCAATTCCAAAAATAATTCTTCGGAAACAGAAGTACTAAATGTTTGCTACAATCTAAATAAAAAACTATGTTTCCCACTTTTACGATTATAAGTCTTTAGAAATTGAAAATGCAAATCTGGAAAAGAAACGCACAAGTATTTTAGGTGATTTCCATGATAACTACGTAAATGTTAACGAATCACACACATTGGATAGCATTTGTGACATTTTTGATGTTAAAATAATAAGTGCACACCAACTCGATATTAAAATTTGATAGACTAATTACGAACATGAAAAGCAATTGATCAAAAAACAACTCAAAAAGAACTATGATGCTAAAATTTTGAACAAATTTAAACTTACCAATATGAAGACGACACATGCCTAATAAGTACCGCAAAAAATGCTTTTGATGCTACAAAAAACTTCCAAACAGATGTTGAAAGAAAAAACAAATAATTTACAAACATTTTACTAGAACTAATTGTTGACAAAACTTAATTTATAATTTTTCCACCGAAGGCACAAAGAAATCTAATAAGTGATATAGAACTAAAGATAAATAATAAGCCAATAAAGCAAAGTGATTCAGTCAGCTATTTAGGAGTAGAAATAGATAATGAATTAAAATTTGAAAAATTTCTACTGAATAAGATTAATGGCTTTCATCACATATCAATTAAATTGTGGAATAATTTAGATTATGAAACGCGCATTAGGTGACGGTAATACACTTCATGCATTCGAAACATACATCCAACATTGAGCATCTACACAAACATTCACACAACCATTGATTATATTAGTATATATTGTACATATTAATTTGTAGTTAAATATTTGTTTATATATTATTTTTCTTTTGTCACGTGTTAGTTTGTAGATTTTTTGTATACATTGAGAAATAAATTTGCTTTGACGCTTATTACTGAACAACATTTTTGAATTTCCAAATTAGTGTGTATCAATAATTCATGGAGGAGAGTTTACGTTACAGAATAATAACCATTCATCTTTACGAATTAAGTTTCTGGAATTATAATAGTAAACAAAGTGGTTGATAAGCAAGTAGCTATATAAAGCAGTACGTGAGTATTATTCTACATTTTATTTAAGCCTGATGTAATACTTTTCTGTGATTGAACAATGTTAATTTAGGATTAATTAAAATTTCTGAATTTACATCAAACACGCGCAAAGAACAGGAAAATATTGCGAAGTCATCAAAGATTGTCGGAATATTTTTTTATCTATTGCCAGTGAATAAATATATCACATGCATATAATTAGTTTCAAGTAATCGAACAGGAGTGGAAGGAAGTAAACATCCAAATACCAAATATTTGAATTTATGGATGCAATAATATTATTTGAACAACACATTTTTAAACATATAGAAGCTCTAGGTACAATAATTATCAGAGCTCTATTTACCCCTAGACCTATGCTTTTCAAGTCTTATAAAAGCATTTTTAATTATTTTTATACTGTATTTTAATTCTTTTAATATATATTAGCTTCAATTTTAAATTTCAACAGAGATTTGATGCATTGGCCTAGTTTATCATTGTATCATTTATAACAGTAGTCGTACAATAAAACTTTTCTAGAACTAAAGTTCAATATTAAAATCACTAGTGGAGGTTTAAAATTGATAGTTATAGTATTAAGGTGACATAGGCAAATTTCTAAACAATCGCCCTANTAATTAGTCCAATTTATTTCGGTCGGATTAGCTTTAGCTAGTTCAAAGAGTTTCTGCTTTATGTTTACGGTATTCTTAATTACTTGATTATCAATGGTGCTCAAAATGATTTATTAACTACTCGGCGGGTTTTTAGCGGTGCTACTTTGTTTAGGGCTTGATTGATCTGTGCCGCGATGTAATTTAGCATGTGGGAACCAAAATTTAGAGTAAAAATATAGTCGAATGGAAACTTTTTAAGTAAATTTTCCATGATCTCATCTAAATAATTTTTGAAATACCTAGAAAAAATCGTTTTAAATTTAGGAAGTTTAGCTTGAATCTTACTAGTATAAATACAGAGTGCGTGATCCTTTACAATCAATGAATTAGAAAACATTGTTAAAAAACTTGATATCAACAAATCAACCGCTTCTTATAATCTCCCATTTTTAATTATTAAACGTTTTTTCCTATTTTTGGAGAACAATTGTTAGGCGCATTTAATCAATGTATTATTGATTGTGAATTTCCAGACTTACTAAAAATATCAGATATAAATCCTATATATAAAAAAGGTGACAACCTAAACGCAAAAAATTATAGACCCATCAACCAAAAATATAGTAGTCAATGGTAACTATTCAATAATCGCATTCTGAAGTAATTTTGAATTTAAAAATGCATAAAAGTGGTGCAAAATCTTCAATATTAATTGATGTTTAGGGCGTTTCTCAAATTCGTTGATCTATTTTATCAATGTATTGTAATATTTCATTTGAAAAATGATTGATAAAAAATATAGTAGTCCATGCGAAACCATATTTCATAATTGGTCTCCAGAGCAATTTTAAATTAAAAAATGAATAAAAATGATCCGAAGTTGTTATCTTCAATAATGGATAAGATTTAGGGCATTTTAAATAGCTTGCATAATTTGTGAACTTTATACAATCAAAAGGATCAAGATCCAGATTGTAAGTCAGTAAACGATTAAACAGGGTTGGCAAATAAAAAACATGTTTTAAAACACCTGTTTTTTAGAAAGTGTTTTTTATTATGACAACGGCACTTACAAGTTTAGACGTTGAATGTTGATGTCAGTTGTGCCAAGCTCTGCTTCCATAGAAAGAGGCTTCAGCATTGGGGGATTCACTCAGACAGCTGTAAAAACGTCCTTCTCATGAAAAATAGTCGAAGAAAAATAAAGCTTTTTACGTATTTTCATATTAATTGCTCAGATCTTTAAAACACCCGTTTTTAATAGAAAGAACGTTTAAAACGCTTTTTATTAATAAAAAACGTATTTTTCAACCCTGATTAGACAGAAGGAGTGACAGCAAAAGTAGGCATTTGAACTGAGCATCTTTGTATGGTAAGGGAGAAATTTGCCTGAAATCACGTTTCTGGAACCGTTCCATGAAGAGGAACTTTAATAAGACACTTGGCAATTGTATGTCAAACTGACAAGCATAGAAATTATTTATGTTGTTATTTATGCTTTTCGAGAGCTATTAAAAATATGATATATCAATGATGCCGTCTCGGAAGCTGTTGAAATTCTTTCGGAATTAATTTAAAGACTAAAAGAAGCCAACGCATTCTCAAGCAATTTTTTGTAAAAATCTGTAAAAATCTTTAAATAAATTAAAATAATAATCAATGAATCCTTGTACTCACGAATTTATACTACATCTTCAAAAGGTTTTTTCAATATCATACTCTTCTGATGCCACCGTTTGTGAAACAAAAAGATTATCTTATACGTTTTATTCGATAAATATTTTTAAAATTTACATCGGATTAGAGAATTGTACAATTAATGATCTTGGGTGCCTGGTGTAATTGTGATGTACAAAACCGAGGACATGATTTCTATCAACCTCCGCTTCTCTTGTCTCTTGAAAGCTCTTGCAAATTCTTATTACGAACCCTAAGGTAGGCATTCTTCAACAATGATGTAATGATCTATTTCAATTCGGTCCAATTTGTACTCACTCAACTGCAATTTTAACATTACACTGATTGCATTTTAAATTGTTCTTCTGTATGGAGAGATACCTTTCCTGAAGATATGTTTTCAGCAAAGCACACACAGTACCCATTCAAGGTTTGTTTTACACATATCGCCCATAGCATTGAATCCAAGAATCACATGATTTATTTTTGAATTTCCGATCATCCTATCCTTCACGTTAATACAGAGCCGCCTCAGCAGTTGAAACATATTTTGCCTCAAAAATGACATTAATTCCATTTGAAATGATTAGCTATAGACTGTCAATCAAGAGCATATAATAATATCGATTAAACTGTAAGCACCTAATTACAAAAACAAATAAATTTCACTTGCAACCTGTTAAAACGTTAGTGTTGTGAAATCATAAGTATTTTTGCAGACTACACCGTTACTCAACCTGGGCTTGCAGGCGAATATCTAAGTTAAAACAAAACGAAAAAAATAAAGCATACTGCAGAAATTTACTCAAAATAATACTCTAAAAAAACCAAATGCATAAATATATTTCAGTTGCAGATTATATAATTAATTGTTAATAGACTATTTGTCAGTCGAATGTTTACTTCAACAATTAATTTGGCGAATGCTGAATATTTTGATTAGCAGCAGGGTTTTCAAGCATTATTTTCCCATATATTTTCAAGTCAGATATAGTCCACCAGAAGCTTGTGACTGCTTTCTTACCAAATGAGGTCTATTGGAAACTACTTTAAAACTTTCAATCAAAAATATTTAAAAGTTTTTTGAACTCTGTATGAGTATATGGACTATATTGGGTTTTCAAGTGCAAATGAAATAAAAAATTATTCTAATTTACCAATGATAGGAAAAGTGGCAGTCAAGGTGAAATCTGGGTCTAAAGAAATTAACTCTTTCAACTTAGTTTTGAACAGCTTTAATGCATTTATCATTTATAGAGATTCCTGGTTCTCTATATCAAGGGGATTTTCTTCAAAATTATATCTTCAGATTATAAATGACTAATTCCACTTGTAGCCTGCAAAATTATTTAAGCACAAATCCCATAATCATTTTGAAAAAACCAGAAGTTTGATTCTTCAAAATGACTACAAAAGTAGGTTCCCTTATAGATGGTTTGATCAATTCAGATGCTTGGATGAAAGTTATTATAGGTGGACAATCATAAGGTAGGCATTCATTGAGATTGTGTGAAATATTATAAATCATTCAAGCTTGATAATAGCATTTATATTACACAATTCCATGTAAATATTTATTCACCTTTGCACAATTGATATCAATTAAGTTGAATAAATATTGAAAATTAGGGTTCTGTATTAAAGCCCTCATTTCATCCAAATTAGACCTCATAAAAAAGACAGAGAAGTGATTTCAATGAAATTGTAATTATGGCTACATTAAACAGTTTGAACAAAATTCCAACTACCTTCAACATTTGCATTTCAAATAGGCTTTCTTTACTCTAAGATTCTTTCTTTGCTTCTCTTAATTACACAATCAATTATTTTACTTTCTTTTAGGCTGTAATAATTCAATTAGCATTAATTCTTTTTATTTATGGTTTTATGCAGGACTATTAGTGGTATTATCAATGTTCCATTATTATTCACTTATTTAATAAGAAAAGTACTTAAATCCTACAATATTTCAAAGCTTATACTTAAGGGATTCTTTTAGCATAATTTTGAGAAATATATCAATGTCTATATAAATGGCATCACATAATGTATTTTTGTATTTAATGAGAAATATCTATTGAATATTTAAGACTTAAAAAACTTTATCTACACATAAAATTCTTCTCAAATGGGAATTTTTTAATAACAGGTATCTTAACAGATTGCATTTGAGGAAAAATAGGTTCATGCATTGCAATCATAGTGTGATGACACTTGGAATTGTCTCTTTCTTGAACAAATTCTGGTGGTTTTCATACAATCACACAATACCAAATTTTAGCTGCTTAGTGATGTAAGACAGCATCTTCTGAGTTAGGTTTTTGTACACAGGTACCCTAGACTTGAGTGAAGGGTAGTGTTGACAAAAGACTACTGCTTAGGTGTTAATTTTCAAAATGTCTTGGCTTGGTTGAAATAAATAGACCTAATCTTGGCATTTTACTTACACAAGTTAGAGCAAACTTAGTTTGTTCTGTTTATTATTAAAAAACTTTTTTTCAATTTTTCACAATCAATGAAAGTATTTATTTATACATTTAGATTTTTACAGTTTTGACCAACCCTAAGCTAGTTGTTGAACAAGACAAACTACTGTTTTGTGAGCATCCCTAAAAATGTATAAATTATAATATTGTTTTTTGCTGTTTCAGAACAAAAAAGGTATTCTTTGATTTTGAGAACAAATATAAATTCATAGGCTATTTTTTCATTAAATGTGCATTTTAATCATAAACTTCATTTGTTAATATTTTGCTATTTTTAATTGGTTAATTATCATAGTTATTTGGTTGGTACTTTTTTTCATTGTATAAAATCTCAAATCTTGGAAATTTATCTCAAAATGGATATTTGCACTAATTTTTATAAGGGTCTCCATTAAATAATAATCCAGTAAGTATTTGAGATAAATTTGGAAAATTTAAGATTTTCAAGGATGAAAAAGTACTAACCTAGAAATGCAGTTGGATGGTGCTTGTGTACCATAGAATTTATGTTTTGGAAAAATGTAAACATATTTTTCTACATTAAAGCAATTATGTTTTATTAAAATAAATGTGCAAAATTTTTTATGAAACTTCAACATTTACATCTTAACATTAAAAAAGTTGATTACACCTTCAAATCAATACTGTGTGAGACCTTCAAATATAGATATCAAATATATTTGATTTTAATTAATTAAAATTGTAATCTATTCATATATATATATATATATATATACAATAATTCTGAATTAATACAATGAGTATAATTCTATCTTAGACTGTTAATAGAAGCAATTTTACTATTGGAAATCTGATGCATTGAAATGATCATTTAATTATGTAGAATAAAGAAATTAATATTGAATGGATTTTAAGAATTTGTGAAATTTTGTTGTAATAATAATATAAGTTATTAAATGTTACATAGAGTTTTGATTTTATATTCTTGATATTACCTGTTTCACTCTGAAGTAATACTTCCCAGTGAAGTGGCTCTCTGTTTTCTTGATAAACTTTTTATCATTTCTAATTTATTATGATACAATTGGGAAACTATAGTATCTTTAATAATTATTTTAAGCAAAACATTGCAATGTATTAACTGAGTAAATTAAAAAAACAAGCCATTAGTTAAAAAATAGTTTGAAACAATTAAAAGAAATGTTTTTTACCTTAATTGCAGGGGAGCTCTGGCTACTCAAGCAGTACTGGGAAACTCAATAGTTAATATCAAAGGCTACCATTGTAGAGAATGACCCACATTCTAGCAAAAGAAAGAGCATTGGTAGTTCACTGATTCACTAGAGAAAGACAGAAACTATTCACAGAGTATGCCAAAGGCATATCCATGAAGCCATCCTTACTTGCCAAGGTGCTATTTGTGTGTCTCAAGTATTAATTTCTAGCTCAAATAAACAATTTAGCTCAGAGTTATGTTATCTCAGCTCATGTAAATAAATAATAAAACAAAAGGCACATAATTACTGTGCATTCACATTTGCCAACAGCATTGTATATTTGCAGTGTGTTGTTATTTAGTGCATGTACAAAATGAAATGATTGAGTTAAAAGATTTATTCCCTACACATATACATAACTGTAACCTAAAGTGACCACAATTTGGGCTGACAACTGCTAACAGCCAACTATTGCCCCAGACACTTGTGGAGTAACTCCCAAAATGTCACCAGATCTTAAGCAAGATTTATTATAAAATTCATAACAACCTAAAAGGGATTAGCATATAGAGAAATCAAAAAAGATCAAACACAATTGAAATAAGACAAATAATATTGTGCAATCACTACAGTTTCCTCACATATTTATACCAATTTCAGCAAATTATTACCTGTTATGTGTTTACAAAACATTGAATGAAATTCCCTCACAAATTAAACAAGCAATAACACATATGACTTGAATCAAGGGGACAATAATAAAATGATTGTAAAACTGCACTAAAAAATACAAAGAATTACAAAGAATTAAACACTAATAAATTGATAAATGTATAGCAACAATCACTTTGTCATAATGATGTAATCACTAAACTAGAGTGCCAAATTAATCAGAAATAATTAAAATAAGGGCCCCAAGTGACTCTACACACCCCCCATTGCACAGTTAAGTTTGTGGTAAATGTTGGACAGTGGGACCTGATAACAATGTTTGTGTCTCCTCCACCATTTCAATAGCAAGGACATCATCCCAGAACAAAACTAGCTCCTCCTTTGTAAACATCTCAGTGAAGCACCAGTTCATTAGGCCCAGAATATCATTATAACAGTTACTCTCAATAATGCATTTGGCTATTGTGAGCTTCTCTGTGAACTCTTCAGGATGGTGCTCAATAGTAAGTATGTACTTGTCTTCAGTAATGGACCAGGCAGGTGTGGGGGCGGGGAGGTTGAGACTCCAGAAAACTTTTGTAGATTAATGGCCTCAATAAGAGCCTTAGTGCCAGGTGAGACCTTGATAGCTGATGAAGACAGTAACTCTTCTTCATGGTAAAATTGCTCTGGGGAGCCCATCATTTGTTCAATAACAGTGAGTGGAATGACTTTGCCATCTTTGGTTGCATGTCTCCTAGTCTTGGCTATTTTGTTGTAGCCATTCTCAGGATAATTCATTTTCTCCAGATTGAACAGAATCTCAGTCTTCATGTGGATATTGTAGTGGTTAATGAGCTCTAAGAACTGCTATGTGGACCTGGGATCTCAACAGATAAGACAGTTCATGCAGAGCAGAGCATACTCTGAGTTAAGTTATGGAAATTTGGTTTTTGAAATGGCTCCCCAAATATACTTATTTGAGGATATCAGAAAAAATGTTGAGATCCAAAAATATGACACTGAGATGATTTACAATAATTTGGGGTGGCAAGTGCCCTAGAGGACTGCTGGTTCTTATTAATCTCATGTAATACTTCTCAAAATGCTCCATTGCTTTTTTCATTTTCCCAGGGGATGCTGGTAAAGAGCATGCATGCAACAGCCAATTCTTCACTTTCCAGGATGCAGGACAAATCATGAATTTGTGGGTGCACAACTTTTCTAGCTCTTCTGAAGCTGGGGATCACTCATTAGAAAAATCAAGAGAATCCAAGTGGCTCCATGGGATTGAATAGCTGGTGCAAACTTCTCAGAGAATAACTGTGAAGTTTTGTTGATCCTGTGAGATGTAAGAGATGCACAGTTCCATAAGTAGTCTTTCCATGGATCTCAAATACTGTGAGTTCAGCCTGCAGATTCTAATAGTTGGCTACTCAGTTTCAGGGCTCCTATCTGCTTTCAATGATGTTCAGATCACATCAATCTTGGCTAGGGTAGTCACACTCTGAGAGAAAGCTAAACTAATGTGAATGTCTGTGACTTTGACAAGACTATGCAGATTAATGATAATCAACTCAAGAGTTTGAGCATTGACAGCAGCATTGATTATTATTCTTGTATCAATGGTGAGGTGATGCATCAGAATCTGTTTGCAAAGCAAGAGATCAGTGTATATCAGCTTAGTTATTGAAATATTGTTTGTATGAAACATACTCACTGGCTGATAATAATTACTGTATAAAATCATAAAGCTTTCCATTCAGAAGTGGAGATTTTCAACCTGTTCTGGGATCTTGTCCTGGTATTCTTCCTTTAAAAACATGGTGAGGCAGTTGTTCTCAACCTTTGCAAGCTGGTAGGCAATTTTGATCTTCTCCATAATCTTGGGCTGGTTCACCTCACCTACACAGAAAAAGTAAACAATGAGAAGATTCTCAAAATCAATGTTGACACATTTGAACTTTGGATGGCTTTCTTACTGTTAAGAAGCTGGAACAAGTGAGTGAGGTTAAAGTCCTCATCAAACATAGTGTGGATGGTACTCTGCCAATAGGGCTGCTTCAGTCTGCTATGCATCTTAGAATCATAACAAATAATAGTGTTGATTTTTGGCCTACATTCAGCATCAATGACAAATGGGATAATGTTGATTGAGCACATTAATGACTTAACATTATACATCCACCTCAGTTTGTTCCTAATTTCCTCAGACAAGTTGTTGTGCATGAAACTAACAGCCTTAGGGGTTGTGATAAAGTATGGGTGGAGTATCTCATCTCCTACTTTGGATGTCTTCTTCTGCTTTTCTTCTGTCTTCTTTGATCAAATACTTGTAGAAGCATGTGACAAAAGACCAGGACTAGAGGGGGTTATCAAGTCCCTTCAGGATGGTTGGGGTTCACTTACATCAGCACTAATATTAGCAAAAGGCACTCTTACTCTACTAGACTCCTTGGTTTCCTGCAGAAAGTGTTGTCTCCCTGTGTAGTCATCTGAGGTCTGCTCCTAGGGGGAGTGTTGTCTCCCCAAGTAGTTGCACTGTCTGCTTTCTGAGTAATCTGCATGTGTCCTCCCTCACTTCTGTGATGTGCCTTGATCTGCTCAGTGCAGGGATACTTCTCATCTCCTCAGTTCATCTTGTGGGTCAAGTTGTCACCACACTTGTCTTATGGTGGGCAGTTGGTTCTCCATTTGTTTCATCTATTTTGACTAGGTTACTAAACATAGAGATTAAATTGAGTTCCCAATCTTGGGTATTTAAATGATCTAAATACTCTTGATCTCAAACTCTATGTCTAGGCAAAATACAAGTAGTGGTCATGTTGCTACTGTTACCAAGGTTTCTATTGTTACTATCATACTTGACCTCAGGTCATCTTCCTTACATTCAGTGAGGTTATTATAAGTCTCAAATTTGTTTACTCTGTCATTGATGAGTGAAAATTCACTATTTGGGTCATTGACAATATCTTTAACAGTTCACTTGAGTTGTTGAAAGTGGGTGACTCTCCTGTTATTTAATAAATACTAGTGATGATCAAACACTTTAATTATAGTAAATGGGACTTGCCAGTTAGTGGCAAGTGTTCACACTTAATTGGCATCAGTAATTTCCTGAGAAAAATAGGCAAAGACTTTGTTGCCCTGCTTATGTGACTCACTGTACAATTTAGAATTAAAGTTCTGTCACTGGCAGATATCAGACTGATTCATATTCCTACAGATAGTAAGGTGCACTTCTTGAAGTTTGTGCAACATGTGGTTTACAAAATTTTCTAAAGTGGGTTCACTATAATCAGGAAACATAATAGAAAGAGGTGCACTTGCTTCATGACCAAACATTGCCTTAAAGGAGCTGACCTTTGTTGTGGAATGAACTGCAGTATTGTAAAAATACTCCACTGCTTTAATGACTTGTTTCCAATTCCGATCCACTGCTCAGGCAAGTGCAACTCAAATTAACTTGATGACTCTGCAGTTGAGTTGTTCCACAACACCATTTGACTGTTAGTGATATGCAGTGGTGAACTCATTAAGAATTTTGAGCTCTTTAGTAAGGGTCTCCATGAGATGATTTTTGAATTAGGGACCATGATCAGAGACTAGGCGCTCCATGGGCCCAAGCTTGAGTACCCATTCCTTAACAACTTTCTCTCCAATTACCTCAGCAGTGGTGCTGTTGAGGGGAATGAGTCTGGCATATTTAGTAAAGTGATCAATGAGCACTAGAAGGTACTGGTACCCTTTGTAATCATGAGAGAGCTTCTCTATGTCCATATGGACAACTTTGTTAGTGCACTCAGTGGCACAGCTGTGCAGCTCAGCTCACTGCTCTGGAAAGTGTCTGGCTCCTTGGAGCAAGCAACTTGTGCATTTATCTATAACATCCTGAATGGTGGCTTGAATGCCAATGGTGATGTATCTCACATTTAATGTGTGCTTGGTTTGAATAATGCCAAAATGGCACTTCTCATGGATCTTATGGACCAAGACCCTCTGGAAATACTCTAGAACAGCTAGACAGCTGTTCTGACTCTGGGTATAGAGTAAGCCAGCCTCTGTTTGCTTCCAATTGTATTGCTGGAAATAATGATTGGCTACAGGACTCAGGGTGAAGTTGGCATTCTTCAGTTTTGCAATAATGTTGGATAACACCTTATTGTGCTGTTGATGTTGTAAAATTTCAGCCTTGGTTATTTCTTCTTTAATAAGGATTGGAAGAATAGCAATTCTGTGGCAGTCAGTGCTGATCTCAGGAAGGCACTCATACTCACTAAGTGGGATCAATCCAAAAGGCATCTTCTCTCCAGGTGGTTTTCAGAGGTTATGCTCATAACTGGGGAGAGTGGTCCAGTAATCCACATTGATGTGCAATCTCCCTGGATGGTGCTGAATGGCAAAAGTGAAATCATTTAAATACTTGATCCAATGGGTGAATATGTTGGACTTGTCCCTAGAAAACTTTTTAAGCCATGCTAGCATGGAATTGTCAGTGCACAATGTGAAGTGATGGCTGAGAATGAAATAGTGGTTTCTTATTCAAGGAGCCTGTCTTAAAATCTCCAGCATCTTTATTGATGCAAGTAGTATTATGGAGCATGTAAATGATACTGATAGCTTTACAAATAATCAGATTGAGGTAATCTTTGGGATTGCACTTTAATTCAAGGCAACTACAAATATTGGGCAGAAAGCCCTGATAGATGTATGAGAAAAGATTGTGCTTTGAGTATTCAGGTGTTAGTTTACTTAAGTGAAACAATCTTTCCACTTGCCTGATGTAAGTAACTAGAGATCACAAAGCAGCATCTTATATTGATGTTTTATGTGAGGAGCTTTGTAGTGGTCCTCAAAATAACCAATTAGAAGTTGATAGTTTGTTTTGATGTGTTGATCAAGCATTATATATTGGTTATATGCAAGACCTTGTAAGTAAGTAGGAAATTGTGCAACAGCAGCATCTTGTTAACTCAAAAAGGAAGAACCACTCTTCAAAAGACTGTGATATTTCATTGATCTTTCTGGTAAACTTAGGTAGTATGGAATGTCAGAACATATGAAACTGGGGTGGCAACAGTGGCCAAAGTAGAAACATGAGTGATGGCAGATTGCATAATAGTGGGGCCTCCAGTAATAAATGAAGTGGCTGGAGTAACAAATTGTGGCGTCAATGGAGTAGTGGTGGATATGACAGGGGCACTTGGAAGGTGTGCCATAATCATTTGTGAAACTTGATCAGAAAGGCATTCAGAGAAAGCATCCACAGCTCCTTGTAGGACATTATGAGTTAAGCATTCAGAATGTCTAGATGAAGGCACAGAACAAGGATTGTTTTGTGGCAATGGAAATGCAGATGGTGGCATTGCCAGATTATCAATCTGAATTGTCAATGCAGTGATGGAGTCAAGTAGGCACTTCTCTCTTTGCCAGGCCTCAGTGGCTTGCTGTTGTAGCTCAGCCTGTAACAAGTCAATGCATTGTTCACAAGCAAGACTTTGATCAGTTTGTTTTGCAAGAGATGCTCTGAGTCTTTCAACCTTGGTAGGTTGTGGCTCAGGGGATGGTCGTGACACAGAGTAGATGCAAAAAGGAGACAAAGAACAAAAAGTCACAGGCAGTGGCTGGGTAACATGAATAGGAGAAGATTAATCAACTAACAAATTAATTCCATCAGTGTGAGGGGCAATGTTCAGGCTGCCATTGCTCACACAGGGGAAACCCTGAGTGGAAGTCTCATTAAAAGAAAAACTAGGAAAATCCATTAAGAAAAATGATAAGAGAAAATTTCAGAAAAACAATTCCAACAATTTGAGACAAAAACTCCAGTGGAGTTTGGGGAGACAAAAACTAGTTCCAGTAAGCAGCACAGTGTAGGGTAATGTAATAAATCCAAATTCTAGAAGAATGAGGCAACAACAAAGTAACAACCAAAGCTCAGTGACAGCTTCAGAGCACAGATTTGCAGTGTAAAAATAACATAAGAGGTAAAGTTATGCATCAGTTGGTAGTGAAGTCAATTCATGGCCAGGGGAAACAACTATCCCAGCTGGCTCACACCAAAGAGAAAGAACAAAACCAAATGTGGTAAGAAAACAAGTGACAGTTCTGTACCATCTCACAATCACCAGGTAATCAGATGACCACTTTGGTATTCATAAAAGCTTCATGACCAGAATACATCTCCAGGCATCAATTCACCTGCACACTTCAACAGAATAGAGTAGAGAGTTCAACTGGCATTCCTATTTGCTCAGAATCACATCAGGGTCACCATGTAGAATCACAGGGGAGCTCTGGCTACTCAAGTGGTACTGGGAAACTCAAGAGTTAATATCAAAGGTTGCAAAGGCTACTATTGTAGAGATTGACCTGCATTCTAGCAAAAGAAAGAGCATTTGTGTTTCATTGATTCACTAGAGAAAGACAGAAACTATTCACAGAGTATGCCAAAGCCATATCCATGAAGCCATTCTTACTCACCAAGGTGCTATTTGTGTGTCTCAAGTATTAATTTCTAGCTCAAATAAACAATTTAGCTCAGAGTTATGTTATCTCAGCTCATGTAAATAAATAATAAAACAAAAGGCACATAATTACTGTGCATTCACATTCACCAACAGCATAGTATATTTGCAGTGTGTTGTTATTAAGTGCATGTATGGAATGAAATGATTGAGTTAAAAGATGTTATTCCCTACATGTATACATAACTGTAACCTAAAGCAACCACAATTTGGGCAGCCAACTGTTAAGGGGCTAGTTATTGCCCCAGACACTCATGGAGTAACTCTCAAATTGTTGCTGGATTTTAAGCAAAATTTATTATAAAATTTATAACAACCTAAAAGGGGTTAGCATATAAGTAAATCAAAAAAGATCAAACACAATTGGAGTGATACAAATTATATTGTGCCATTGCTACAGTTCTCTCACATATTTATAACAATTTCCTCAAATTATTACCTGTTACATTTTTACAAAACATTGCATGAAATTCCCTTGCAAATTAAATGAGCAATAACATGTAAGACTCTAATTGAGGGGATAAAAATAAAATGATCATAAGACTGAACTTGAAAATACAAAGAATTACAAAGAATTAGACAATAATAAATTGAAATAAGTTGATAAATGGATAGCAACAATCACTTTGTCATAATGAGGTAATCATTAAAATGGAGTGCCAAATTAATCAGAAATAATTGAAACAGTTAAAATAAGGGCCCTAAGTTACACTAAAGTAGTACCAGATGCTATAAAAGAAATATTAAACTGTGAAGATGAACTCTGCACCTTAAGCAGATTTGTGAATGCTACTGGTCATTTACAGAGTCAGAGAGGAAAAATATTTGATATTATCATTGTATCAATATTAGTCAAAGCATGTTGAATGACTCATAAATCAAGAAAATAATGCATTTGGGAAATCATTTGATTAGTAAGTCAGTAGATAGTATTACATGCAACTTACAATGCAATGGTTGATGTTGATGCTAGTAATCTGCTGTCAAGAAGGCTCACTACTGAACAAAGAATTTATTAGAATTATTCTAGTTAAGATGAAAATATCATTTAGTAATAGTTGTAGAATATTCTGACAGTAACAGTGATGACATTGACAATAATCAAGTCAATGCAGAATTTCTTCTCAAACATCATGCCCAGATATTGAATAGAGAAATATTTCATCTCTTGATTGCAAAAATAGGTGTACAGCTACATGAAACATCTATAAAGCAAGGAAATCAAAGAAAGTATCTTATAAATAGGCCAAACAAAAGAAAAAAAGTCGAAATTGAAATAAAGGTCAAATATTTAGAAATTTAATTGTTTTAATGCATATTCTTGCATATTTTGCAAATTTTAAGGTCAAGATAAAGTCAAAATTTTACAACATTTGGAATTAGTTAAAAAATTTTAAAATTTTCATTTTGGCCAAATTTTTAGTTTAAATTTTTTGGAAAAGACAAGGTATGAATGATTTTCATAAAAACCTCTTTAAAAGCATACAATATAAAAAATTAACATTTTTTTATTAGCAAAGGATTTGATGAAATTTATGAGATTTGCAATAAAATTGTAACCAAAAGTTTAAGTAGGAGGAAGCCTCTATTTATAAGCCTTGCAGAATTTTTAACTATTAAAATAGAGATAAGTTAGAGCAAGTATTTAATTACTATTTTGATATTTTGCCAATATTTATAAAAATAAAATTACTAAGGGTGCATTGTTGGATAGCAAGAATTGCTATCCTATCAATCAGACAATAATGCAAAAGTTAGTGCATACCACAAATTACTATAAAATGAATTGGACTTGTAAAATGCTTTAACTCGAAAACAATCTCAATTTTGGATGATTTGCAGAAAATTGAAAGCCATATATTGCATAACTTAATAAATAATTTGTGCAACCAGTTCATTAAATCTTACAGAATATCATTGTTAAAAATAGCAAGTGATTTCTTGCTTCCATGGAAAGATTCTTTTCAAAAACATGCTTAACAAAATAAAAATTCTAAGGATGATGTGCAGTTCTATATTTGTGCTTCTTACAACCTAATTGATTATGTTAAGTTTAGTATTCAAATTTTATAAAACTAAAAAATCTTTAGTTCAAATTTTTGGTTCAGAAAATTATGTTTTTAAGTAAAAAAAGACACAATTTTTGGGTCAAAATTTCAAATTTTTTTATGTAAAAAAATTGTCCAACTTATGAGTACTATTCCTTACTGAGTTGATGTGGATGAATTGCACCTGAAATGTACTATTAAAAAAATGGCAAATTACAGCAACACACATTTTGGAGCTGATATTTTCAATCAAATGTACAGAAATCATTCTGGCAGAAATGGAAGTTGGCATTGAAATTGCCTTCCTTTTCAAATGATGAGATAACATAATGGTCCACTATAATAATTTTTACTGCTTTTATTTCAAGAAACATGGAGACTAAAAAGAGCTATCAAAGACCCATTGCAACTGGTTCTACAAGAAAGCAGACTTACAATGTCAGTATGGCTGCCTAAATAAATCTTCAACAAAATGTGTACAAGGATCTGTAGTGGAAAACACTTTGGCAGAAAAGTAAATGTTGTAAAATGTATTCATTGCAGCTAAGCTGAATTACAACTTGTATAATGGGATTCTTAAGTCTAGCTGAGCTCATACATTTTTAGTGATTGAATAAATGTTTCATGTTTAACCACTCTATCAAAGATAATCTTACTTTTGTAGAGATTTATTATACATGTACATTCAAAAATAATAATTACTCTATAATGTAGAATTTCAATCAGAAAACTAAAAATGAACATCACATTAGGATAAGATTATGTACCTACATTTTTTTTAATGATGGGAACTTCATGTAAATGTACATAGGTGTCCCATGTACAGAGATGTGTGTAAACACATTTGAAATAATCAAACTGAATATCTCGCCGTATGTTGTCAATCTAGTTTGCGACTTCCTTCTAGACAGGACACAATTTGTTGACTTCAATGGGCGACATTCGCGACTTCTCAGCACAAATTCTGGTATACCCCAAGGCTCTATTCTGGGGCCAATCTTATTCAACTTATTATATGATGATCTTGTCTCTTTAGTAAAATACGCAGATGATGCTACAATCCTACTGGGTGGAACGCGTGGTTAAGACAGGGCCCAAGAAGTGCTTTGCGCTGTGCAAGACTGGTGTAATAAATACA
The DNA here is from genome assembly GCA_900660155.1 of Hofstenia miamia. NCBI lineage: Eukaryota > Metazoa > Xenacoelomorpha > Acoela > Hofsteniidae > Hofstenia > Hofstenia miamia. The sequence goes on from CABFPE010000303.1 coordinate 55,651, forward strand.
ACCTCTCAATGAATGAAGAAAAAACGGTTGAAATGATTTTTTCTAAGGGTAGCTCTCCTTTGACTACGACACAATACCCATCTGGCAAACTCCTTCGAGCCATTAAAATCCTTGGAGTGTACATTGATAATGCCTTGTCATTTGAAGAACATGTCTCAAGGATTCTACGAAAATAGAAATTGATAGGGGATTTACGTTTATTTTTCCAAACAGATTCTTCAAGAAATACTAGCATTCTCGCTGTAACCTCTACTGTCTACCATATTCACACGTTACGAAATCATCAATCTATAAATTTTCTCCGCTTCCTATTTGCATTATCTACTTCCCAAGTCTCCAACTCTTACCAAAAACACCGACAAAAAAGGAAGACAACACCAGAGCTATCACGTCAGTGAAATGCCGCAAATAATTCTGCAAGCTACTTAAATTATAAAAACCAAGGTTTTAACTGGTATTTTATCATATATACAAGGTGATGTTTTGAGATAATTGTTTTAAAAAATTCATATTTATCTCACCCGGTTTCAGGTTGATTCAATTTTTGACATTTAAAGGAGTGTCATTGTTCCTATTAATAAAAATACTAAGACAATCGGCTCCTTTGACATTATTTATAATAGTCAATAGATTTCTTTTCCTACCAAAGATTGGCATTTAATATTATAAGCAGTGCATTAAATGTCTAAAAGAAGAACAATACATTATCATTCATTTGAAATTTTGAAGGTCACATTTGGTTTTGGTTCCAAATTTTGTATCTGATTACAACCCTGCGCATAGCCTTAGTAGCAGTTCGATAGCTGCAATGTTCGTGGCTTAGTAATTGAAAAATCTTGTTTTTGGTTAATGTAGTCAAAAATTTTCTCACGAACAGGCTCAGAAAAAAATTGCTGACGTTGTTAAACATCCGGCTCAGGATATCCCAGGCGCGAGTATCACAGTACCCATAGAGCAACACTGGTAACTAGAATTTGGTAACAACCTTAAAATAGAAACCCTGGTATAATTTTTGCATCAAATACAAAATTGTAAACTTTGTGACGTTGGCTTTATATGCCCCCACAATATATTGTTGCTATGTACACTCACAAATTTAAAATTCTACACAACACAACACCCAACGGTAAGCTTGTTGTAGCAATTGTAATGCAATAAAACGAAAAGACTGAGCCAAAGACCTGAAACAAAAACCCAACGTAAAATCGGTTCCTCATATTACGGCCCCTCCATTTTCGGAACCTTGCTACGTTCATTGCTGGAAAGCAGCAAATTAAGCAAAGCTGATACCACATTACTGAACATGAACAGTTGCTTAGATTAATCCTCTTTATAGAATTGAATGTGAAGATCCAAGTCATCAAAATATTGGAGGCTTCGATTGTAAACTTTCATCATATCCATAGCCTGTACTAAATTCTAATCATTTGAAAATAGAAAATAACAACAATCGAAAAATTTTAATTCATACAATATTAAATAAAAAACAAACATTACATTTTACTTCATTAGTAACCCTGCACATTTCATTTGTGAGGACGGAGCTCCTCCTGTTCATACATTTGCATAACTGATAAGCAAGGCAGAAAAAAGCCGTATATTAGGTCACTAAAAACTGAACCTTTAACATTGAGTTTGTCTCTAAACCTCTTTCTAACAAAAACATGACAAGGAGCATTGAAAGGCCCCGCTAGACACATGAGACAACAACAATAGAAACTGCAACCTGCCTAAACTCACTAAGCATTACCATATTTTATGAAGTAATAATTTTTTAACAAAAACATGAACAATGCAGCTCGATAATACTTTGATTATTACAATGAAGAATCTTATTTATATAATTTCAAAGTTGCTTGTTGTATCAATTTCAAGTAGAAAATTTAAATTATGCATGAAAAGGTTAAAATTACATTGTAATTATGAATTTTAGAAGGCTTTAAAATATTTATAATATAACGTTATGATACTTCCAAACATACCATAAATATACAATTTCAGACATTTCTGTTTTGGGAGTATACCTAGTTTAATAGATTACAGTGTCGTACTCATGTGGAGTGCCCATGGTGCTATAGAAACTCTCTAGAAATAAATTGGCAATAGTAAACATGCTTAAAAGTAATTTATGTACACGTTAAATAATATTGGAGAAAGCACAGTTCCTTGCGGTACCCCTTTGTTTGGTTCAATATAGTCGGAATATGTTTCACCAATGCGTACACGCTGTTAGGAAGCTGTTGACCAAAGTTCTTGCACCTTAGTCAAATCCGTACTTTTCGAGTTTGATACTTAAGATATCGTAGTCTAAACCATCAAACGCTTTGCTTAAGTCCAACATTGCAACTGAGCTTGTGATGTCATTATTTAAATTGGTTCGAATATGTGCCGTAAATGAAAGGAGGACATCAGTAGTCCCCATCCTCTCTCGAAATCCAAATTGGTTTTTTGCTATTATGTTGTTTGATGCCAAGTAATAGTTTATTTGTTTAGAAAGCAGCCTTTCAAATAGTTTGGCAATTTGACTTATGATCACTATTGGTCGATAATTTTAAGGATTTTTTTGGGTCACCTTTTTTGAAGATCGGGGTTATTATTGATTCTTTTAGAGCAGAAGGAAACCTATTCGTGTGAATCGCAAAATTAAATGCAAATAGTAAATATTCACTAAGGGAAGTGATCCAAATTCAATACGTTAACAACTGAAAATCGAACTGTAAACAACATCGTCAACAAATGGCGTTTTACGTTAACATAACCGTAAAGCAATTGCCAAACTTGCACTCGAAATAAATGTTAATGGTAAAGTTTACGTTAAATGCCTGTTTTTTACGCAAAGGTTTACAGTATATTTAACGGTTATTATGACGTCACGTTGCAGCTGAATACTACAAATAGCTTTGCGACTCATTTCAATTCTTCAAATTCCTTCAAACATACATATGCATATAAATTTATGCAGACATTTATTGAGCTATTTAATTAATCCATTGCATTTATATTTCTGAGAAATATAGTCTCTAATGCGATTATATAGTCATGAATAAAAATTCGATATACCTAAGCCTACTGTCTTAAGTACCCATTTAAATGGATAT